>PXNZ01000847.1:0-61178 GCA_003012085.1 Trichoderma brevicompactum
ATACATACATACATATATATATTATCTTTCTGTATTTATTGGCTCAATAACCTAAGGCACAGAGTAGAAGTGTTATCTACACTAATTGAGGTGCGGCAGACTCCTCCTTAGCTTTCTAAAATCGGTTGTGCAGTGGCATTCGCAGGCATGTTATAGAGAATGTTAATATCCTCAGCTCAGTATTCGCATGCAGGTATTTAAATGCGTTCCTCTCCCCAAAATTAGCCAGCATATAATTTCTTATTCATGGCTCTTTGATAATATTGAACCAGGCAAGAAACAGGAACCCTAACTACAACAGTCACGTGAACCTAGTAACGCATCTTATACCGTATGTCAGATTATATACAACACTGGTGTTGCTTCAGCATTACTACCCCAATTTTAATTATGCCAATAACAAATTCGAGTCCAGTAGCGCTGAGGTCACATCCACAGGTAGTTTGGTGCTAGAGCGGTGGCAAGAATGTTGGCCTCAAGACAAAAGGTATTGGGTGGACAAAGGAATCAGTGCGCCGATCCTCAAAATCATGGTAAAAGCTTTGTTGTCTAAATGTCAGGTTAGCCGAATTCCTCAAAGACTAAACAACATGTTATATAACAGCTCAGTCGCTTAGTGTTATTAATGATATAGCAATCGCAATAACCTTTGAAGAATAGAGTATGCATGAATAATAGGAGAAATATAATTAGTAATCGTGATAACGTTATATACTCAAACAAGTAAAGCATTAACCTAGATACTTCATAAGGTTTCATTACTTACAAAGCGTTCGCTATATTACACTATGCATTAGCGTCTTCATCGGGAGAGTTAACGTTATTGCCAAGGCAAGATTCGGGAGTATTTGCTTATCTTGATATACAAATTAATTAATCATATTTAAGCATGAAAATATTTTGTTTTAGAATAGAAGAATTATCTTATTAACTTAAGGAAGACTTCAATGGAGCAATGTATTAGTTCATTCAAGAGTCTATACAGCAACACTGAGTGTAAATGTATAAATTGCATAAGCAATCGACAACCTGTATATTTGGGATATGTCGCTAATAGTATCTCGAATATAATCCAATATCTATTAGCTTCAATTGAATTCACACATTCCATATATACATATATGTATGTTGTATATAGAAGGAGGAGATAGGTACTTGTACAATGATATATATTTTGCGTTAATACTGATTTCCTCGGTGTTGCTCCATACCAATGGTTACCACGTCATTATTCAGGGCTACGGCCCCCTTAAATAATACAAGTACTGCGTATAATTGTTTAAATAACTTTCATAAATATGTTAGCAGAATCAATGCGTAATCTTGCAGTCTCTTCCACGTAATTAACTCGAGAACAAACCCTATTATCATAGGTTGTACTATAGCTGAGTGCATTTGTTCACTAATCGGACCCATTAATTCGCCTCCACGATTCCCTTGAACATTATAAATCCCATCAGCCATTGCTAATCTACGTCACGGTCTATGGCCATATCGAATTCTAACAATAGATGTAATATCTTAGGCCAGACTGGATCTCAAGTCCATTCTCAGTCCATATTCCAGCTCGCTAATTTTTTCGATCGCTGTGTGGAGTATATAAGAAAGTAACGAAGACGCAACTTTCCCAATTCCACAGCTCTGTCTTTTATCTTGTTAACCAGAATTGCAACTGCATTACAATAATACCACACTATATCATATAGCACCACTACACTCGGTCACGGCTTCGAACAAAAATCGGAACACATCTCTATCCAAATGGCATTGGGCGAAAAGTCAGACAGATCACCAGAACCCGACCTAGGGCTCCCCTAGAGAACATAGATTGACGCATACTTTAGATTGACACAAAGCCATTCCCTTGTAATCCGGAAATATAGCTAACGGGAATATAAGCCCTTAGCCTCTACCATCCTATTACCTAGCGAAGGCTCCTGCAACTAGCTTATGTAATAGACTAATAATAAAACAAACAAGATAAAGTTCCTACCTAAAAGTAAATACCTTATGACTTATAAAAAATAGCTATTTTTCATTAATATGCATAACGGAAAAAACTTGTATTCACGCGGGAGATAATACATTCGAGATCGCCTAATACACGCTTAATCCTTGTAATATACTCATATGCTAGTTTATTGACTAGTCAACTACTAGTTTATCTAACATTTTTAACCAACAGCGGCCACAGCCTGAATGTACATACTGCTGGTAGCTTCACTAATTGTACTCCGTAACCCCATCGTTATATAGAGTAGATTTTAGACTATATCCCGTGCCATGCGAAAACAAAACTTGCAATCCTTAGAGGACCTGGGCCAGAAGATGCCTAGAGAATCATTGCGGGAGTGGATTAAAAGATCGTATCGGTCCAAACCGTCTAGACATTATCCACGCGGCGTGATTGTTTAATCAGAAGTTGGGGGTCGGTGATGCGGCATCTAACAGAGAGGAGTTGGCTATATAGAGGAGATATATATACTCTACGTGGATGCCGAACTTGTTGTGGGGAGTTTGAACCAAAGATGAAAAACCGAGCCTGAATACCATCTCCGCTGAGATACTAGGTTCCCTACTGGTATTAATCATGGCAGAAAATAGGTGCGCCAAATATACTATATCCAAGCATGAGCTACCAGGTTTCAATTCATATTATGCTATTCTGGCTGCTCTTTTCCAATTAATATAATTGCACTATAGAAGGATTTATGACCATCCTCTTCACTACTACGAAATCGATAGGAAGAATAACCCTGCTGGCGCTAACGTATGGTGATTACTTTCTTCCATCAACAAGGAAAGATAAGCTTTTTGGGATGGAACATTGTGCGGCTGAAACAACTATAAAGCCCTTGTAGCGCTAGTTATTCCTTTTAGTTGCTATCTTTAATACATATTTTGTCCATTCTTAATTAGCTAGGCGATAGAAGAGGGGAAAGAGGAACGAAGTGTCAATCCTGCCATTCAAATTTAATGTACTATCCTTTTCTTATAGTCGCCCCTGAATTACGTATATACTTACTAAGCTTGTGGGTTGATTGCCAATACGAACATCAGCTTACATCGTAGTAGCAAGCCGATAGCGACAGATATCTCACAAATTGGAAAAAGAAACGAGGCAACAATTGGTATGTGTCTTGTAACTGCGTTGCTTTAAATTTAGGGATTAAATATGTTTACCTCCTTACAATTTGATAACTATCCAACCCCCATCCCTGAAGTTGTAGTTGATATGCTCCTTCTCCCCACAATTTATTCCCTTGTGATGTATTCCCTACTTCAACAACAACCTGGCCCTCAGACGTGACATAACTACCAGTGGTAGGTGTTCCAGGGTCATAGCGCAGTTCAACTTTTTCATCTGGATTAATTGTCTGGGGCGGATCATGAAATCGATGTAATCCCGTTAGGAACTTGAATGTATCATTTGTCTGATTGTGTAACGTCACAGCTATACATTAAAATAAGTGAGCTTGTGTTTTGATTTACATCAGCTGAATGAGAATTTTCAGACTGGAGCAATAGCTAGTTAGACAAACTCTGACTTACACATGTTTATAAGTAGAATGGTTATAAGCTGTATATAATATCCTTTTTTAAAAATGTAGGCGACAGTTGTAAATATCAGAAGGATGGGAGGTACATTAATTGCCCTTCTTATATGATTTTAGCAAGCTATGGTGGGGCGGATCTCACATCTCAGATCCATCTTCCATCTTTACTGCCACAATCTCACTTCACACAAATTGTCATCCACCTTACTTCTAAAATCTCCACCAACTTTGCTAACATCTCCATTCCTTTCCATACAAAACGTAATACATTAGATAGGGCACTTGGGGCATTTGAGAGTATCTGGGCATCTCCGAGGGATTTTTCCATCAAGCCATGGACCCATTCGGTGGGACTACCCCTCATTTACGTGGCAGAAATATGTGGCCGGCATGGTGAGGCGTGGTCCTGATTGGCAATTACAAATTCTACACCTGTCAGATACAAGCTGAATATCCTCATCGGGAATAGCGTTCATGAAAGAGGCTGGCTGAAGATTGGGGATTGTTCAATATGAAAATGTGTTACGGGCTTGCTTACTGAAGCCTGCGGTTTTCTGGGTGATGAAGGTAGAAGATGGAACCTGGTATCTAATTCAGTGCCAGTCATAGATTAGCAGCTAGTATTCGATTCACCGATACTCAATGTAGCAAAAGCACTTGGACTAGTGAGCCAATCCCCGTGGGCATCTTCATTAAGTCGAAAGAGATAAAATCCTGAAGCAAGAGGTGGCTGAATGCTGGGTACTCATTGTACTCAGACAACAATGTCACTGAGGAACGAACCTGAGATGGGTGAACTCCATTGCGGGGAAAGTCATCACATATCTTCTTCTCATCGTAACTACTACTACTAGGATTATAGCAACGTTTATTGTATAGGATGGCTTCATTCGCCACAAGTATTACAATGATGCACCACCCTCACAATAAATACATCGTGAATCATCCGAATGCAGACGGTATTTATTCTTCCTACGCTGCAAGCTTTCCAGCAGCTCTAGCTGCTTCTGGAATGCTGAAGAGAGTTGAGGGGCCATGAATTATTGCAATATTTCTACCAGGTAATAGACTACCTTATGGATTGCAGTACATTAATACTGCGGAGGATAAGTCAATGATCGTAGAAAATTCAATCCAAATAAAAAAAAAAATACTATTACATGAGCTCTAAAAGGTCTATGGTGTGTGAAACGTCAGAGAGTGCAACATTATAAATACCCGACCTCTCATCCCCGATTGGAACATTCTCGGGAATACAGCATATCATACTGGCTTCTCAAAATGTACAGGTTGTGAATAAGCCTTGTGGGTTTTAAATTTCCATGATTCGACCCCAGTTGCTGAAAAAATCATGTTAATATGAAAAGCTTTTACGAATTTGTGTAAAAGGACCATGAGGTATTCTACATTGTTAATCAAATCAATACATCATGGTGGATGGGAAGTCTAGACTTAATCAAGGCATTTACTTCTCAACTANNACAGTAACCCCTTTCTTCTCTCAAACTATCATATCTTTAGATTAAATCTCATATAGACAGAAAGACTGACGGTTTAGTGCATAATAAAAAACAAGGCGACATCAAAGTTGTCGCTCATGCGGCATATGAATGCGGCCACACTATATGCACTGTCTTCTGTTACAGGCTCGAAGATATGGTGGCGATAGTCGCAACGGCGCTCCGACACTCATCAAAGTGTTTCTATCATTAATACAATATGCAGGTGATTTGCTCTTGCGCATAGCGGGCTGAGGCTGCTAAGAAGGTGAGTGTGCTGATTGGAGTTCACATGGACCACACGCAAGGCCTTAATATCATCCGACGTGCAGTAGATCCTGCTTTGAAGATACTATTATATATATGAGTCACTACGAACATAAACATATGTGCCTTAGTAAAGACACATAAGCATATTGCAAATTAGGGTATTCATTTATTGAAGGTTGAAGGTAAAATCTTTGCATATCTCAAAGCATTATATGCTCAATGGTGATGATCTTTACTTGAGTTAGCAAACCATATGGGCTGCAAGCGTCAAACTGCTCATTGTATTGAGATTTGGTGCTCAAACTGCCCTTCAGAGTGACCCCACTGTCCCAAGGCAAAATGCAAGGCTCTATTTCAATTACCATTTCTGGGCTCCTCCCAAGTTCCCACGTACCCTCTGGTGGAACTTACGGAAGATGCGTCCAGTCTCATCTCCAGTGACAACGCGAGGAGATTGTTAAAATTCTCTTCCAAGACTGCACGTCCTCTTCTTTAGCATGCAGCTCAACCTGTCATTGATGGCCTTCCAATGGGGGGAGATCGTTGTGCGTTGGAGAGTAAGACGATGACTACGTTGTAAACTAGTGTCTCGGGAAAGATATCTAGTGGCGTGATGCGCAGTCATTGAGCGGGATGGTGCAGCGCTGCCTGTACCAGGTCCCCGATTAATACCTGACAAAAAGCTGAGATCGCCGGACTGGCGCGTCAGCGCGCACCGGGGAGAAGAGTGAGAAGCCATTGGTAATCATGGTGGATGGAACTCATGATTGCATATGGCCTTCTGGTAGCCGTAATATATCTCCACCGTGGTGTCTCCCTCAGTGATATTACATTTGGAACATAAGTGCCATAGGAGCTGAATCCTCTGACACATATTTGCCAGTTGTAAAGTAGGTATTAAATTGTGTCCATATGGACGCAGCAGCCAGCCCAAAGATTACCTTACCGGCCAGAGGCTTGGTGCCACGGAGATGGACTGTTGCATCGATATCTTCACTGAAATCATTATTAGGGTTGTCCATAAAGTTATCGCGTTCCATCCGTGTGATTGCCATTTCCCCTCCACCGGGTTGGGTTCGTGTACGACTGTGCTATACTGATCTATCTATTACATAAAGAATAAGTATATGTATGAATACAGTCGCAGCATTCCATGGACACCCTCTCCCTATTTAAGGCTATCACTATTGGCTCGTAACCGCTGCCAGCAGGCACTCGGAGATGTAACATCCTTAGCATTGCCGGTCCGGCCTCATGAGTTAGGTCAACTAGGGCCTACGTTTGCCTTCATCATTTGAGTAGTAGCTGAAAGCCTAATTATGCTCTGAACAACCCCTTGGGCACAAAAGCACATACCAGCCCATACTCACAGACTTAGAAAACTTTACTCAACGACTTACGATTCTATGGGCGTGCGCACAGCGTTAGCCAACCCAATCTAACCCATAGTAGATATTGAGCACCAGACATAACTCAGGTGAACCCAACGGACCCAATACCTTCACCAATGCGAGATGGACTCCAGAGGGGCGCCAAAATCGCCTTGGCACTCTAGCAGGGGATCAAGTCCCATAGTTTGACTTGCCCCATACCCTAGCTTTTAAGGCGTGTATTGATTGATAATCTTGTACACTTTTAACAGCACAATATCCGGGATACCTGGTAAGGCCGCTGATGACGGGCTATATTTGGGTAGCTCCACATACTGCCTTTTCAATTTTTGAGTTTATGAGAATTTAGCCTTTGAAAAAAAATGCCCTGCTGTTATCCACTCCCCTGCATCATCTGTTTCCCCCATGCATTCTAGAAGAGAAAAGATAAATGCGGTGTCGGCAGAAATGGATCCTAATACCCGAGGCTATGGAGCGCAAGTGGACCACTGTCAAGGAGACGCCGATAAAAGTGGCCTGATTTCTGTCTCATCACACGTGTCAAATCGGAGGCCACACCCCAATTTGGGATTTGGAGGGGGATCGGAGACAGGCCCCTTTCATACAGATTTAATAATGCAGAATGTGCTTGTACTCTGTATTAGCAATAATGGACTTTGCTACATGTGGAAAGATATCAAGCTGCTATTAGCAGCATCTTGGATATATCGATATGTATGACTTGTAGTATATTTATACCTGCGCATTGTTTGAAGAAGAATAAATATATACTTCAAGCATCCATTTTGTAAAGTGGGGAACCGGGCAGAGGTCGGAGAAGAAAAGAAGTGGGTTGTAACACGGAGTGTATATGTATATTAGGCAGTCTCAGTCACATGCGGCCAAAAAAAAAAAACGATGGGCTTTTCTACGGTTATTTCCGTCTTTTTTCTCTTCCCTCCTTCCTCTCTCTTCTCTTTTTTATTTTTCTTTGCGGGATCTTTTTACTCAGGTTTTAGCTGACTTTTTCGTGTTTTCAATTTGAATACCTAGCGCTCTTCTTTATATTGATACCGAACACTGTGATTGTGTTTACTCCCACTACTCTTCAATCAACGATCCTCAGATGCTTACATCGAGAACCTGATACCAAAAATAAACCCGAGCGATTTCATTTCACCTTATCGTTTCATTCATTCGGATACGACCCCTACAAACCCTGCTTCCTATTATCACGCTTCCTATTACGATACCAATATGAGACTCACCCGTGCTATTTCCTTGACCAATTTCATGGTCGCTAGCTCAGCACTTGGGTTCCAAGTCTTTGTTCTATACCCTTGGCACAAAGAACTGGATACCGGTTTCGAGGATCTTAAGAAAGAGCACATGAAGGTCCTTGATGCTGTGGGAAAGAGCGTGAGCGAGCAGCAACGAATGGCCTTCTCAAATAGACTCAACGAATTAAAGACAGAAAGCTCCCGAAGGTGGTGGTGGATGTAAAGATACTACAATCGAGCACAATACACGATCTGGAATTTAGCAATTTCTTTTTTATTAGCGACTTGTCCCTATCGATACCATTGCCAACTTGGATTATCGATCTTAGGGAGCCACACTGAGTTACATAGTTATTATTACCTGGCGCGAGCTACTATAATAAACACATAGAACAATTTCCTTATTGAAATATATGCCTTGTTCAATAATACTCTTGTATACTGCTTTTAATACTACATTCCTTTTGATTATTCTGTATGAAGAGCGGGCTAGATGTGTTTCTATGTCTGTTATTAGCTATTCAGATGTTTTGAAGCTTATCTGAGGAACTGTAGCTGATGTAGGGCGTTTCTCCTACAAAGATGTGCTTGAATACTGAACCCTTGCCAATTGGTAAATATCGCCCTAGATCTTTCGCAGTCGCCCAATTCTGTTCTTATCAGTTGGTATTTGCGCGAGGAAATTCACTGTTTGCTTTCACAGAGGCTTTCGATAGAGAATATTATTTGTTGTTCGTTGGTTGTCGCTACAAGTGTTAGCAGATTCTGTAATCCAATTACGGGAGGCATCCAGAAGCTACAAAAACTAATATAGCTATTTCAATCAACAAATTATCACTCAAGGTCATATAAACCCTCGATGTATAAATTTTTATACAAATAGCTTCATCTTGGGGCTAGGTAACTGGAAGTGTAATAGTGTCTAGGAAACGTACCGCTACCAGATTGAATTACTTTATAAAACACAAAAAGCTCTCTTTCATCCAACAGAAGATAGTAAAGATTAATACAATACTGGTCTGCTTCTATCTGCGATATAATCGCTAGACCAATTTTTAGTGTTCGACTAGCTTTGAATTCTTAATTTTCCGTCTTGTCACTATATGAAATCTAAAGTGGCTCTCTTAGAGGAAGAAGGAGATTGGTGTTGATACAACTATTATTGAGTATATAAGGGTGAACAGACTTTTGAAGCTGTGGAGGAAAGGGTATTCAAATTCAGCATATACTAATGACGCTAAGCTAAATCTCCCCAACCTTTACTTTCAAAGAGACCCACAGCAAGCATCTGGGGGAATAAGTATTACTCCGGGCAGTTGTTCTTTTGGCTAGCAGCCTCGTTCCCTTCTAAACGCTAGCACACAATGTAAAACACAGCAATCGCTATTTGTGTAACAGATTCATAGGGGCTCCACACTGAACCATTTTGCTTTGGAGAATGGAGTAGTGTACATCAAATCACAGAGGTGTACAAGATCCACCAAAAGATAGAGTAACAGGCCAGCAGAAGGATCCTCTCCGACGGTAATTCCTAACCACCGATACACTAAGGCATAGTGGATGATGGCAATGCTCACTAGAAGGGTTTTACCAATCTACCAGTAGCAAAACAGGATCCAGCACTTATGGCTGAAGTGTACAGAAAGATCATAACCGCCAAGAAAACCCCTTTTCTGAGCGATCCATGTTGCGAGATTCCAGGATAAATGTCATTATACTGCGAAAACTACTTGAATTTCTTTCGCTAATTTTAGTCCCTTATTACTATTATTCACTCTAGATATGTACTGGTGTCAGTAGCGACATGAGACTTTTTGTGATAGCCTATAGGATCGCATAATTGACGTGTGAATTGGGTGGAACGAGTCAATAGCTTACTTAATTTACGTGATGAGGTTGCTACGCTTCGACTAGTTTTCGAAAAGTGCTAGTAGTTGAACTTAATATATGACTACTTGGACTCAACCAATCATGCATGTATAGCAGAATTGAAATCTGCTATACAATTTCACAGCGGATCACTTCACTACTATGTGGGGGCCGCCAGTTACATATAATTACAATTTACTTCGTTACAGACACCTGCAACATTCTCTTGGCCCAGTTTGGCTTGTAAGCGATGTTCTGTACTTGAGGCACATTCATTGTTGTTACAAAAAAGGGACCCGCTCTTGCGAACGAGGTTAGGTCCTTTTTAAGGGTTTTTTCTTGCACAATTGTTTTAACCCGTTGCGGGACAGACCTACTATGAGCTACCGCAGAATGCTAACTATAAGCGGAACTGCCGGCGGCTTGCCCCCCGGCGAAATGTGCTCCATCTTATTGAGGTCGTCGTATAACAACGGCCTGGAGTACATTGGCGCAACGCTAGCTATATTAAGCAGAGGGGTAAATCTAAAAACAGGTTGGGAAATCCCAGTGTGAAAGGGTTTCTTTCCTTTGGGCCAGGCATGTCTGAATTGTTCATCCTCCAAACCGATAACAATGATATATTGACAACTTCGGCAGACGATATTGCGTAGTAGTAGCGGCTGATTTGCTCCTCTATTTCTAGAGCGACACTATCGGTCTATCTTTAACGTCGCTCGCTTCATTGTGCTCCCCTCATGCGCTTAGTGTTCTCACAAACATGACGGGGACAGTTTGCGGATTCAAGTAAGAAAACAAAGCTAAATATTGATGCATGGAATATATCAACACACATGAGGCAGATTACGATTATTCCGTAAGAAGTAAAAACGCGAATCAGATTGAGACTGAGGCCCCCTTGGAGAGTGGAGCCACTATCGGTATAAGACGGAAATGTCCCACAGCTTATTAATTGTCTAACCTCTCCCACTTGACCAGCGCAACACTAACCATACTCCAACATCGACAAAACCGTGCTTCTTTTTTTAGGTTTATTGTTCGTTGGTTGCATGAATAGCTATCGGTAAAAAATTACCATCGGGCATTGTATTCCCACAGCTTGTGAGGATGGTGTACTTTGGCATCTCGAAAGGCTGTGAAACTTGTAAGAAGAAGAAAAAAAAGGTAAATACTCGGTTCGGAGTACAATCTATTCCGTACAAGCCCTTTGTTGAGACCTATACAGCAGCTTACATAGACAGTGTGATGGAACCAAACCGGTTCGAGCATCCATTCACTCAGGCATCCGCATATGCTGTGACGTATAATACTGATCTATCGTGATTAGGAATGTAATGTATGTCAAAAAAAAGGCAGGCGGTGCCTCGGTTATAAGGACAGCCCATCTCTCGTCTTTCGCTACTATGTCCCAGCGAGACCTGACAATTCAATCGCAAAAGAAGGAATATTAGGTCCTATTGGCAGAGCCAGCGAGGTGGATGATGCGGATTGGTTCATCAAGAACTTCGTTGTAGAACCTAGCGACAAGCATAACTCTAGAGGGTTTCTTAACGGTATTCGAATCATCATGAACAGCGTGCTACCGTCGTCTGATCTAGCCCGCGCCGCTTCTGCTGTTTCGATGGCATGCAAGGCCAATCTCAATGGCGATTCAGCTGCGCAGATTCGCGCTGCTGAAGAATACGGAGACGTTTTGCGGTCTTTTCGCACTCTACTATTGAGCAAAAAAACTCCTTGGTCTGTTCAAACCTTGGTAACCGCAGTCCTACTAGGTTTGTATGAGGTTAGTTAACTCCAGCACTATTTCGCACTTCCGCTGAATCTCACATAAAGAGTGCTAAGGTTGTCAATAACTCTCAAGAGCCTTTATCAGCCCACAATGTCCACATTAAAGGCGTATGTGCTTTAATGGCCGAAACTCGCCCCGCACTCTCCATGTCTGCCGATGTTGAATTGCTTCAGCTATCCGGACTCCCAGCAACTAAGTTTCCATTAATAGTGAGTACACGCTTTCTCATTTGGAATGTAGGGCTGGACAAGATCTGAAAAGAACAGGAGCCTCGATTGCCTGGCATCCTTTGCGCGCCTATAACTTGCTGTGTTGTTCTCAGCCTTGATGGCATTATCATAGAGTGTCGTACTCTATTTGACCGAGCAGCAGTTGTTTTGTCTAATACAGGGGTACCACCCAGCGATATTGAGAGCCTGTATGAAGATGCGTGGAAGGCTGATCAAAAGTGTTCTCACTGGAGCCTCACTAGATTTTCAGCTTGGAGACCACAGACTGTAGGCTTTATTCCAAGTGACGCTATTGGCGTTGTGTGTTGTGGTTATTGTGCCCCAGGCCCTGTCCTTCGGTATAGCGATTGTGAGTTTACTTCAGTAGGCCACCACATTGATGCTAACCCTACCCCATTAGTATATATTGCAGCTGTCTGGAATACCTATAGAAAGACTCATCTCATGATCTTGGACATACTTTACCAATGCTCTATACGGTTTAATGATACTTTTACGAGTACCGCAATCCAACAACGGGTAGCTAACATTGCTAACTCTCTCGCTGCTTCCGTTCCATTTCATCTTGCTCAAAATTTGGAGCAGTATGTAAATGCCAGCAAGACTGGGTCAGAGATTTCCATCGGGAAATCTGTAGGCGGGCTATTGTTAATACATCCGTTGTATGTAGCTGCAAAATTTGCCGTCGTCCCATTTGAAACTCGAATGTACTTTAGACGGTGTTTGGCGTGGATTGGGCGCCACATGGGAATTGGCTTGGCATCCCAAATGTCAACAGACAGCATGCAAGGGTCTGACTTGAAGGAAATTCAGTCCACTATTGCCTGGAATACAGAGTTTTATGTGCCTTTTAAACACATGATGGACACACAGAGCTTAATTTGGGCGGGTATGCTGCTCCAGACTGCCTCCGTGGCTGATAAGTTTGGTGGGATTTCAACCTAGATAGTCTAAAATAACAAGTTGATTATAATATAATAGGTATAAAAATAAAACTACCCACTAGCCTAAAATATATATTGCAGGGAAAGTTACAATTAAACTTTAGAGTGAATGGTATCATGGTTTATATTGACTAATGGGTTTTGTTCTATTTTCTAGCGAGCACAATAGCAACTATTTTTTCCACATCCTTAGCAAAATCTATATTTCTAAGTACAAAAAGGGCAAAGCAATAAAATGTTGTTACATAAAATATATGCCATATAATGTGTTATCCATTCCTCTAAATTGAGTTACTATACTAACCTATCGCACTAATAAAGATCTTGGAAACGCAGATAAAATAAATCCAAAGTTGGTTTTTTACTTGCATTTTGTACCACGCAGTTCTTGAAGCAACTTAACTCAAAGGAAGATGAAAGCAAGTAGTAAGAAGCAATGTTGGAAATATTTTATGTAAAATTAATATATCCTTTGTCCTTGACGAATGTAGCATGCCATGGTATTGATTGGTTTTGCTGTTGCGCTAGTTGTCGAAAGAATTTTGCGTGAGCCTCACCATCAACCCCGTATCTCATTGCGGCTCCTTCTGGGGTCCTTTGATCAACATAGAAAAATCTTTCCTACTATTAGCATAGTTCCATACGTATCGTATCAGAAGGTGGGTAATATTCTGATGTCTTACCTATAGCCTTTTGTCGAGTAATGCTGATCCGTTGCTCCAATCCAATAGGCGCTTGCGGCTTTACCAATTCCCAAAGTGAGCATTGTAGATGAAGATAATATTTTTGTGTTAAAACAGTTACCAGTGTATATAAAAACTCTTTTGCTTATCTTCGGAAGACTCTTAAATCCCTCAATATCACATTTAGCAGCAACCAGAGCATTGAAAGTGTTGACCCAAGTATCTCTCTCGATATCCTCCGGGGAAACAGAAAGGATATCTATATGAGAGGGCGGAGTAAATCTCGCAGCTATTGGATATTAGCAAACAAAATGAGGTTATGAGACCACCCCGCAGAGGTCGATGGATTACCGTTATACACCACTACGCTGGGTATCCCAATTGAAGATTTGACAATTTCAAAAATTTGAGGAACCACAGACTTGTCGGCTAGATCGGCCTGGATATTAAGATAGCCTTCAATTGAAGTCCCATTCCTCACTCCTCGAGCAGATACTGCAACTGCGTAGCCATTATTTGCAAATTCTCTCGCTGTAGAAGCGCCGATATTGGCACCAGCTCCGAGGATAAGTGCGACTGGCTTCATTTCATAACAAAATGCTGCATTATTTTGCAGACAGTGAATTTAATTAAACGCATTACCTTGGATCAGAGCACCTATTTATATTCTAACACGACACCCCATTGAGCATAAACACCTACATTCTTACTGGCTTGGCTACAACTAGGATGCATGCCAGACTTCCAGAAATATCAGAGCTATAAAGTCAATTATATAAATCCGCTTGACTTATCAAGGCATTAAACCCATAAAACAGGAATGCGAAATACTTGGCAATACTCCTTGTCAATTCTACGTATAACCCACAGTAAGTCATGTAAGATTTCCTCTCTTACTGCCTGTGACTCGTGCATATTTGTCAAAGCCACAAGCCGCCCACTTAAATAATTCCCACAGATATCACCATAGCTAACCTAAACTAGTATAGGTTTGCGCGTTGGTTTTATGCCTATTACATATTCGCTATGGATCAATATTTGAACTATTCCGCTGTGAGTAAGTCTTGCGCCAGCATAAATAATATAGCAAGTCAATTTGTCAGTGAAAGTCGGAGCAAAATATCATAGCTTAAAGGGGCTTCATCTATTATAGATGTATATAAAGTAGGCTTTGTTGTCTTCATAATACGCTCCTCCTAGTAAGCCCTTTCAACTTTCAATTAACTCGGGACTTTTCATATTATCTAAACATGCTCGACATTTTCAGAGATTCTCCAGCAGGGCAGATGCTTAGGCTGATCAGCCGGGGACAATTCGCAAAATACCCTGAAGAAGCAGAGGATTTTGACATCTCCCATATAGGTTCACCTTTGCCATCGGATTTGAAGAAAATACTCGTCTCTAAATATCATATTGAAGCAGAGCGCCAAGATTTCAAGTTGGTTACTTGGTATAGTGACAATGACTCGGATAACCCTCTGAATTGGTCTTTGGCGAAAAGGATCTGGACATCTGTGGTGCTTTTCTTCTACTCGTTTGCTGGCTATATTGGTGCCTCTCTTTATGCAGCTAGCGCGCCTGATATTTCCCGTTTGTTCGGAGCCAACAATGTTGTAACCGGCCTTGGACTTGCTATTTATGTTTTTGCATACGGCATTGGACCTATGATATTTTCTCCGCTTTCAGAAATTCCCTCTGTGGGAAGGAGCTGGCCATATATCACCTCGTTCACTTTATTTGTCATCCTATGTATTCCAACATCGTTAGTTAATAACTTTGCTGGTTTATTAGTCTTACGATTCTTTCTGGGTTTCTTTTGTTCGCCTTGCCTCTCTACTGTAGGCGCTAGCTACAGCGATATATTTGGACCTAACGATCTGCCATATGTTATTGCAATTTGGGGTGGGGGCACAACACTGGCTCCAGTAAGTAAATATTGACTATGTGCCAAGTCCCGAAATGCCTAATTCTAACTGTCGGTATTAGGCTCTCGGCCCTCTTGTTGGTGGGTTCGCTGTTAGTGCAATGGACTGGCACTGGAGCTCTTGGGAGCTACTTTGGCTATCATCCCCAATCTTGGCTGCCATGTGGTTTGCATTACCTGAGACATCCGCAGATAATACCCTTCTCAAAAGAGCTCAGCGCTTGCGTGCTATTGCAGGACATGATTGTTTTAGACCTGAGTCGGAAATCAGACAGTCTCGGTTAAAGCCTTCACAAATTGCATTTGATACACTCGTCAAGCCTTGGGAAATTAATGCTCTCGACCCCGCAATTTTATTTTCAACACTCTATCTTGGATTAAATTATGGCACATTTTATTCCTTTTTTGAATCATTCCCTCTTGTCTATGGCGGTATCTATCATTTTGATTTGGCAGAGATCGGTCTGTGTTACCTATCTGTTCTAGTTGGATTTGGGCTCGCAATTCCTTCGCTTTGCGTATACTTCCGTTTTTTTGCTCCAAAACGTCGTTCTAAACAAGAGAGAGTTCCTCCTGAGGACTGTTTATACCCTGGACTTTATGGAACACTTTTAATCCCTATTGGTTTATTTATTTTTGGTATGTGTGCTTGTGTCCCTCGAACACACCCTTTACATAAATGTGTAACTAATGTGGAATGTAGCCTGGACTTCAAGGAACTCGATTCACTGGATTGTGAGTCTTGTTGGTGTTGCCATCGCACTAACAGGTACTCTTGTTATCACACAAGTTATTTGTGTCTATCTCCCTTTTAGCTATCCAAGATATGCTGGGTCTCTCTTTGCAGCTAATGGGTTGTCAAGAAGTTTGTTTGCTGGGGCTGCTATTCTTTTCTCACCGCCTATGTTCCAAAAATTAGGAATAGATGGTGGTGTGACTCTCCTTGGTGGATTTAGTATAATTTGTTCGGGAGGTTTATTTATACTTTATTATTTTGGGGCTAACCTTAGACAGAGAAGTAAATTCACCAGTAATTGATTTCTAGTCGATGAACTATCATTGAGCTACCATTAACAAGTATAAACAGTAATATAGTTTTCAAGCGAATTTGTTACACAATAATTGATACTATTGCTATACAAGTACCACCATTTAGCGAGGATGCAGGATATTGCTGTTTATTACTTAGTAGGGTTTGCTGATAAGTAGACTAATGCAAACTAGCCCGGATCTCGGACTTAACATCTCAAACCCGCCGCCTTGCAGCCTGGTGCCGCAATGCATTTTTTTCACTTATAGTTCTGGGCATGGATTATCTTTAATTTCTTCATTTACCTTTAAGTATGCACCCAGATATTCTTCAGTCACAGCAAGAATTCATCTTCGCCAAAGCGAATATCATGTCTTTACTAACTTCATCCTCCGCTGGGGACTCAGATCCACCCTTCCTTGCCGCCTTTGCTGTCTCTATTGAGAAGAAACGCGCCCGCGACCGTCGGGCGCAGCAGACACTACGTAATAAGCGGAATGAACGTGTGAACGAGCTTGAAAAGCAAGTACAGAAGCTTCAAACCACTTGCGATATCCTTCGGCGTGAGAATGAAATCCTACTGTCTCATCAGGGTAGCGTCTCTACATTGGCTCGGCCCTGGCAAGAAGATCCTGTATTGCTTGATGTATGGCCCCTTAGCAGCTCGATAATTGCCGGACTACCAAGTGGTGTGTCTTCATTTGATCCTATGCTCCTGCCGGCAATACTGCTTCCTACCTGGGCTACTACTCCTAATCACCCTGAACCTAATCCACACGGTGAGATGCAAGCAAGGTGGGGCATAATTGACCCTAAAATTGTTGCTAACTCTCCGGAACAACCTTCACCAATCGAGTTACTCTATGGATCAAGGCGAAACAAACTGGCTGATGCTATCTACAAAGACATGAGCCAATGGCGGTGCCGAGATCCGGAGCGCTTGGCTAGCGGTTGGCTGATGTACATGTTCGCTAAATGGTTATATGCGCCATCGGAGGAGAACTACGCTCGTTTGCCCGAGTTTCTAAGGCCTCTGCCGGAGCAATGCAGCCAGCAACATTTAGCCTGCGTCGATGGATTCTGGTGGCCTCTTTTGCGCAAGAATCTCATTCTAAAAGATGGTCGATATAACTTTGCGGAGGTAGTAGGTCTATTTGCTTGTTGTCTAAGGGTCCGCTGGCCCTGGGGCGAGAACATGCTTGTGCCAGGTGAGGATTCTGATTGGTATATACGGCCGGAATTTCACAAAACCTTCATGTCACTGGATGGATGGGGGTTGACAAACGATTTTATGCAAGCCTATCCAGAGCTAGTTGAGGGATTAGACACTGATTCTGTCTGTTACGAACTAAATTGATACAAATCGATGTGTCTATACATTATTTACTTCTTCCAGCCCTAATAGGTCATGCTGTGGGATGAGCATTAGCTTATGGACAGAGTTAAATTGAATATGTAATATATACGCACTTGATAAACACAGTCTTGGTCTGGGTATATGCGTCGATACCAGCCTTCCAGGATACTGTTAGCTCATTTGTTCTCTAAGAAATATAAGTCTCTGCTCACCTTGCCCAGCTCTCTTCCCCACCCGCTGGACTTGTAACCACCGAAGGCAACAGTAGCCTCGATCATGGTGCAACAATTAATGCACATGGTGCCTGACTCGATGCGTGATGAGACACGCAAAGCGCGGTTGATATCCTGCGAAAAGACAGCTCCGGACAAGCCAAACTCCGTCTCATTGGCCTTGGCAATGACATCCTCCTCCTCAGTGAATTCCCTGATTACCAGAACTGGGCCGAAGATTTCTTCTTTCAAGATCCTGGCATTAGGTTTAGGGTCCACAAAAATGGTTGGCTTGATGAAGCAGCCCTGGATCATGGCGTTAGAGCAAGTTGCATCTTAGAGGGCTTCTCTTCTGGGTATCCAAAATTACCTTATTGCCGATACGCTCACCTCCAGCTATTAATGTAGCTTCTGTTTTCCCGTCTTCAATATACTTCATGATGCGGTCAAATTGGATCTTATCAACAACTGTGGAAATTTTCGTATTTTCTGAATCCGGGTCACCAATGACGGGGTCCAACTTCCGGAAGGCCTCCTTCATCTGGTTGAAAAATTTCTCCCGGATGTCCTTGTGTACGTATACAACAGAGCTTGCAATGCATGCCTGGCCAGCGTTGATGGTAATACCACGTGTACACCACTCAACTGCGATGTCGAGGTTCGCATCGGGGAACACGATGCTGGGGCTCTTGCCGCCGAGCTCGAGGGTCACCTTCTTTAGATTGCTTGCTGCGGCCGCCTGTGCAATCTTCTTGCCAGTAAAGACACTGCCCGTGAAGGATATCTTGTCGATGCCCATGTGGGATGCCAATAGAGCGCCAGTCTCGCCCGCACCAGCGAGTGCTTGGAACACACCCGGAGGGAACCCAGCCTCGTTGATAAGCTTTCCAAAGAAAAGAACGGCTAGGGGCGTCTTCTCAGAGCCCTTCACAATTACGGTATTTCCTGTCGCGAGGCAGGCAGCACACTTCATAGAAAGCTGCACTATAGATCCATTGAAAGCAAAGATACCAGCGCAAACGCCGATAGGCTCACGTCGAATTATTCTCATGAACCCATTTTGAGTCGGATACGACTCGCCTCCAATCTTGTCACACCACCCTGCATAGTCTACAGTGTCTGTTAGTTCTGCATAAAACATGAGATTCTGTGCTCACTTACAACGAAAGATTGAGCTACCAAGCCCAGTCTCAAATGGCGTTTGAATCTTCGGCTTTCCTGTACACAACATTTCCAAGCGCGCAATCTCGTTCGCATTTTTATCAATGAGGTCAGCGAGCCTGAACAAAAGACTAGTGCGTTGCTGAGGAGGCGTGTTGGCCCAGCCTGGGAATGCAGCACGGGCAGCCGCCACGGCTGCGTCAACGTCCTCCTTGCCAGCAACATGGACATCCGAGGTAACCACGGAGCCATCGACGGGGTTGTAGCAAGTCAGGCGGGATTCGGAGTGGGCATCGGTGTACTGTCGATCAGTCAACTCATGTTGGTATTGGATACAAGCAGATAAATACAGGAATATATTTACCTTTCCGTTGATAAAAAGCCTGGTCTCAAAGTTGGCCATGCTGAATATTTATTGACTGTAGGGATGTTTGAGTTAATTCACGATGGAGAGTTACTTATTTACCATTAGTGAAAGCAAAAGCAGAGACTGCGACATTTATAGTTTTTCTCTCGTTGTGTTTGGTACAATTATTGTAATATAGTACGCTATCCTCCCAGAGTCCTCTAAGGGTCGATTGATAGAGGTGCATTACCATTCTACTCTACTGACTCGTTACCGGGGTTGCGTCTCACTAGGTTTACAAAGCAGTAAATAAGTAACAATACTTGATCTTGCAGGACCCCAGCGCTGATTCAATGTTGCGCTAGCGCTTGGGAAAGCGAGTGGAGCGGTTGTCTAATTGGCGTACTAGTACGGAGTACAAAGTATGTAATGCGAGTATTGACAGATCTCTTTAGTCTATTAGTCCAATTAACACCCCTTGTTACATTCCAACACGACTGGTCTGCCAAGTTGATTGCTGATCATCGGATCAACCGGCCAATCTTTTGTGTAATAGCTCTCGCTCGTTGCGGAATATATATCGCAGAAGCGGCTTTGTTGAAAACCAACGGACATCCTTGGTCAATGCAATAGCTGGACACTGTACAACTAGATGTGGCGTTACCCAACACTTCTTGATGTCGGTCGTGCTATATGAAAACTTTATTCGCGACTTCATTGCTGGAGTAAACCATACTTGGCTTTTATAAAAAAAAAATCTTCGATTGGGCTATAGTTATACATTTAGTAAATCCCAGAACTGACGCAGTCTCTATAAGCAGTATATAAATAAATTGTAAATGTTTGACATTTAGGCGACCTTGAGGTATACGGTGCGCGATTGAACCATCTATATGGATTAATAGTGGGGGGCGAAAATGCCATCACTTCTCTGGTGTTGTGCAAAGAATATTACGGTTAGTATTGGCCTAATTGATATATTTTTGCCTGAACTGATCTTCCTTACGTTAGTTTATTATGGAGGAGGATTCAATGCACTAGGGATAATTTAGGTACCTGGGTCATCCACAGCCATACGGTAAGCAACTGCTGAGAGTAAAGCTCTGCCAGATATTTCGCCAAACCACGCAGTATCCTCAACGTAATTGCGCAACAGCCCATTATCTGTCTTCTCAAGCATAGAGTCATTAAGGATCTTCTGGATCCAGCCTTTTAACTGGCCGGCTTGTTCTACTAAAATACCTGATGAACTGGACCACCTCTATAAAGTATATAGTGCCAGGTCATCCCGTAAGCGGCCCAACCATTACTAGAAGATCAGAGACCAGTATCCTGAGACTGTGGTCCAACAATGTGGCGCCAATTAAGATGGGAAGAAGTCCTGAGTACATCGCGGTATAAACCGCACTGGTTAACAGCCTCGGCCATCAAAGAAACATTGTTTTCTTGCACAACTAAATAAGCCACTCTTAGAACAAGTTAGCTCATACATTTAGTGTAGGCCTTATGACGAGAATAGCACCTACAAAAGGGAAAGACATATCTACATTATCGGCCCAAAGCTCTGCTATGTCAGGCCAGTGCGGTATGGCGCCGTTGGACCATCTTGGAACATTGGTCAAAAGAGAGTCAGCTTCTCACCGAGATGCCTGAATATAGGTATCGTTCGATTGCCCAATAAGAAGAGCAGAAACTCTTAGCGATGCTGGGTCACCTGTAGCTCCCCCAACATCATAAACCAAAACCTGCGATGTAGTATTGATGAATTGGCGGGCGTACTTCAGAGCAATTATATTGAGTCGGCGTTGGGAATTTTTCCACGAATGTGCCCTCATTAAAAACAGATAACTTAGGCTTATACAGCTCAAGGAGAGCCTCTGCAACAGCGCCCATTAACAACAGTAGCGTGGCTTATACTAACAAAAAGACCTAAAATAATAGCGCCAACGTTTTGCTTAAGATACGGCATTTTAGCAATATCGATTATAATAAAGCTCTACTCTTCTAAATTGCAAAAGGACAAGTAGCTAAGTAAAACAACTTTATTTTTCTATTATCTAAAAAGCAAGAAAGGGGCTTCTAGATGAAAAAAATCTGCCATAATATTGGTCAGTTACAAATTGTAAAGTATGGGCCAAATACACCTAACTAGAAAAGTAGTATCTAGACTTATAGCGTTGAGTTTTATTATATTACTCTATTAGATTAGTAACCCACTTTTAGTTTATGCCTCTCAATTGGGCTACAACCCCTAAGTAATTGAAAAGGTATTACAAACCTGTCAAGTCGAACACGCCACTAGACAAATTGAGCGGTTGATCCAAGAGTTAGCAACCAACCTTGTCAAACTAACCACGTTAAAAAGAAAAATAGGTATTACAGCAAATTAAATTATGAAACCATACCTCTCCCCTTGAGGGCTTATTACAACCAATTACCTCCATAATTAGTGTAAATAGTAATATTTAGTTGCTTGTATAGGTGTTTTATATTGGCGGATCAGTCAAGCTGTAACAAGCTCGTTACTTATATAGTTTATTACATTCCGGCATAATTGGTCCTATTACGTCCTGGCACAGCTATCCCTTATACCTAGTTAGTCTGCTAAGATTGATTGCTAGAATTGGATCAATCGCCCAATCTTATGCCTAGTGGCGCGTTCGAATTGGCAGGTTCATAAGACAAGGTTTTAACAATTTAAGCTAGATATCCTGTGACCTAGGGTTCAATCCCAGCTTGCTAAGCAACCCAAGCGAGGTCTTATCAAAACTCCTCTACTAACGTGGCTGCTATAAGCAAAGGGGTCATAGGCAAGCTCTATGGTAATATCCTTGTGATGAGAGCAACTAGAAGATCTAGAATGGCTTGGTTCATTATCAAGTGTAAGCCCTGGGCTTATGGACAAGCCCTAGGAAGAGGTAATGTTATAATACATTCCAGCATAAATACTTTTACACAAACGGTTGGTTTACTAAGTTGATTGATACTAATCAACTGCTTAATCTTTTGCTTCGTAGCGCATTCGTATGGGCAGGTTTGTAATAGCATTTTCCAACAAAGGTTATATACTAAATTTAATGAAGTTAAGGCCTATACTCTCTACTTCACAATCAATAAAAAGATATATTGCGATAAAGAAATAAACTTATCCCTAAGGGTGCTAGGTTAACCTCTCAGTTGAGGTGACTCCTAATCTAGATATTCAGCTGCCATCCGACAGGTACCAAAATCAATAATTAGCCAATCAGGGTTGTAGTTGATCATACCAGCGCATAACAAAGGAGGGGCAGTTTGGCTAAAGTGGAGTCGCCTTGGTGGGCTGTTGGTATCACAGCTCGATATACGGAGTACGGAATGTAGATATTAAATCTCACTTAAAGAAAAACTATATAAGAGCGACATTTAACCTCACTCTCCAGCACCTCCTTTCCACTAACGCCCATACATTAAGCGAAAGACACTTGAAGGAACACCTGAACATCTTGCTCAAAAAATGTGTAAGTTCAATCTTTGCTCGCCGGTTATTACAGTTAGCGCAACCTTGCATTTTGAGACCACTGGTTCAAGCTGATACAAACTCACTCATTATAAATAGCGATATATATTCACAATAACTCCGGTGAAACACTGTATCTCTTCCCAGGAAAAAACGATTTAATTAATCCGCCGTTACAAATTGATTCAGGTGACACTGCAGAGCTGTGTTACACCCCTGGAAAAACTGCTGTGTGTAATTATGGGAATAAAAAGGGGGACGAAATTTTTGTCGGGGTAGGGAGTCCAACGAATGGTAATGAAGTACTCAATGTGAATGGATATGTCGTTGGAATTGAAGGATTTCTCCAAAACGGGCAGGAGACTTTTCGGATTTCAAAGGAATAAAAACAGTCAGACCGTGAACTTCAAATAGAAGTATAAGAGTATCAAAAATACGCTATTGCTTTCAAATGTGCTATATATATCTCATAAGTATGCTGACAGTAGAGCGTCAAAATATATCAACTTTGGTGACTAGAGGTTCCAGAAGCTGAAGAATTAGTGGACACACAGCAGAAGAAGATGTCTAGAATATAATGATATACTTCTGGTAGCGACTGCCTAGCATGGCCTTGTATGGTTGTAAACTACTCTGATATTAGTTTTTTTGTTTTTTCAAACATCAACTTCGTATGCCTCCCACTTTGTGGCGCCCATGCCATATTTTCATAATACCTATATCAAATAGTGAAAGCTTGCAATGGATCTTCCGAACCCCCCTTTATCTTTCGTAAAAGAGAGTGGAAGATACCTGATGAAAACAATATCATTCTTGGATTGGTCTATATTTATGATAACCATGATAAATGCCAAACCTTATGGGTAGCAAATCTACGAGAGATTTAAACAGCAGATTGTTGCTGGTTCGTTGTATATTTATTTATGCTCTCTTTTATGGAGCTGCATTTATAATATGAACATTCAGGATGAGACTGCTACGAAATGTCTGAGATATCTGATTCTATTGGTGCTATCGGTTGGGATAATTATGCATAAGGCAGACAGTATCTCTTGGAGATGTCTTTCAGCGTATTCTACCCTACTAGCGAAACCTAAATCTCAACAAATTACGCAGCGGTAGCAAAACCGATGCGGGCGTTTGTGGTATCAAAAACGGAGTAATAGTTCTCCAAGAATTTCTGGCCAATAATAGTGTTGACTCCTGAGCTGCCACCATCGTTGATCCAAGCGTAGTACTTGCCAGAGCTAAGCCCATAGAAGCCGTACTGGGAGGTTGGAATCAAATACTGTGCCGGCGTCAGGGTGTAGGTCGTTGAGCCAAACTTGATACCGAAGTTAGATGTTGGCTGCTGGGAGAACACAGCGAGGCCAGAGTTGCTGTCTGTCTTTCCACCAGTAGCAGACAGGAATGCGTTGTAAGCCTTGGTCGGGATATAGATGAGCGTGGTGCCAGTGTCGACAATGCCAGAGGCAGATGACGCGAGAGTAGTCGAGCCATATGTGAAACTAGCGATAGAGATGCCCCAGTAGGGGGCAGCGGAGCCGCTCTTGAGAGTAGAGAAATAGGTGATGGATCCCGTGTACTTGGAGCTATCAGTGCCACCGAGCGTCAGCTCGCCGTTGGTGTCGTCGGAATCACTGCCAGATTCCGGTTGGAAGGAAACTCCAAGCACCTCGCTCGAGATGGAACCCTGGCTAAAGAGGTTATCCATGAAGGTTGGAACCGTGTTGGCATTTGATACAGTGTCTTCGGTGAGATCTACCGGACCAAAGCCGATAATTCCATCAACACCCGAAAAGCCAGATGCCGAGTTGGCAGCGCCAACTGATTGTGATGAGACGGTCAAGCCTCCAAAGCTGACAGTATCCTTGTACTCCGTGCCAGAGAAGGAGCCAGAACCGTAGCTGACCTGGACCGAACCTCCCGTAGATTTGCCAGTAGAAGATGGCTCGCATGAGCTCTGGGCACCGCACCATGTGTTTGAAGCTAGACAGGATTTCATGTCAGCACATTCCCCGCTACGCGTCCGAGTAGTATTGACTTACATCCGGTGTCAACAATAAGATCCCAGGAATTACCCCCGATGCTGACTGAGGCAACGTAGCTAATGTCCTCATTGGTGACTGGGCCAGAGCTAACATCAATGTTACCCACAGCGGCTTTGACGCCGTTGATCTTGCTGATGCGGGCTTGACCTTTTTGGACAATGCTCTTCAATGATTTGACATTGGACACGCGTTTCACTGACAGAGCGGCGGTCTTGGCGCTGGGTTTGACCGGTGATGCCAAGGCGGCAGTTGCCGTTGCAACAATAGCAAGAGAAGAGAAGAGCATAGTGTCAGAAGATGGGATATTTAGCTAAAACAGACAGGCTTATCTTGCGTATTTTGTTAAATCAAATTGATGATCATCAGAGCAGGACCATACGCTTTTATACACCAAAGTCTTCTCCTTTGCAAGAGGTCTTTTTTCCTCCTGTATCTTGATGAGGATTACAATTAGACTGAATACGTCAATTGGACTTTTGATTGTACAACATATTTCACTTCCGTCCTAACCGTGTAACCGAGTTTCTATACGGCTAAAGCGGCGCCATATGAGGTGCTATAGGTGGCGGAGTTTCAACAGGCGGACATGTGATTAAACATTCTTCTAACTATCCAAGAGGCTCGAGAGGCTAAACAATAGGCGTGGCGACAATCTTCACGTTGTAGATGCCGTTTCCGATCCAATCTATTAGTACCTGCTGTATAAGGCAACTCTTATCTCGTTGTGCATCTCGCTCTTGCGCCGCTAACAATGGTTACCATCTATGCCCCGCAGACGGTAGCTGATTAAGGCGCAAGTGTCTGTTGCCGAGGATAATAACTTCCTTATATAGCAGGTGCGATTATTATGGAACGGAAGCGGCATCTAAAGGTACCAGCATTGCCGCCACGCCTTTAGTACAACCATTATCCTCTTAGATAATAATCAATGTGCCAACTGATGTGGATTTTACTTCGGGCTTCAAGGGATTTCCCTTACATAACGGGGACGATAAAGGCGTTGCAAGAGGGGCACCCGCTCGGACCTCCTCCGAAACAGCCCAACCGTCATGAATCGCCCAAATGGCGTCACACACATACTATCCTCAACATTACAGGCGGTATCCAACACTGAAGCCCCCTTGAACTCACCCGAACCTAAATCGCAGAAGGACCAGGCGGGGCGACAATGAAATTATCAGGCCCGTATGAAGTGCACACCATGCATTTATTGCATAAAGGGACACCGTACTCCGTACTCTGTATTGGTTACCATAACTAAACTGGCCAGATATTCTAGAAAAGATGAAAAGAATATCGCCTAACAATCCAGGGCCATGAAGACACAAAAAGCATGAGAATTTATACCCAAGTGCTCAGACAGCTCGCATTATAGCTAGTTCAATGTAGCTAAAGCAAATACATGCTAACTAGGAGCGGATATAAACCTAGCGCCCTGCATTAAACTAGCTCCAGCTTTTGTACCTTGGAGCTCGAGATTTGTAACCACTGCATGCTGTATAACTTCACAGCCTTAGCACTGCTATTTTATTGTAGCTCTCTGCTTATCACCCCTGTAGTGTTGTTTATCACCTTTTATTAAAACGTCCCTCCAGCTCTGTACAATTCACCATGTCGCGCATTCCCATACTAGATGGCGGCCTCGGCACATCAATAAAATTCTTAACTTTTTTTTACCCCTTTGGTCTTCCGATCTGCTTACGTCTTACCTTCACAAACCCCTCCAATGCCAGAACAGCTTCAGCGCCGCCCCCATTAAGGTTCTTCTTACAGTAACCTATCAAATCTCTATCAAAGCATTCAGCAACAAAATGGCCCTAGTTCCAAAAAGCGCTCCTTCCAGAGGCTTACCAATTCCTAGATTCTGTTGTTAGTATACAACACTACAGAAGGATACAACAGCCCTGTGACAATAAGCCTTGGCATATACAGCGCTTGCGCGATTCCTAGCCAAGAACACAGTAACAAGTACAATACAGCACATGATTCAGAAGAGAGTTACATAGCCAGCACAGTAAAGAATTAAACCCGTTCGCCAAAGTTCGGACCTATCTTGACGTATTGGTTGCATCTCCATGGAGACAATTGCCTGGGTAGATGAGTTTAGACCAATAAGAACGTCAGATACAGTACCAGGACCAGTGAATATACCATCCCATTTATACCTAGGGGAGACGAACTTGGACACAGTGGCAAACCTTCAAATACTGCCTGGAGCACAAACTGACGAGTTATATGCCTTAAATGATGCGAATTAACTCTACCAGAGTATAGAAGTGAGTATATATATGAACGAATTATAATTCTACAATTATGAAGTTGGTAAACAAGGGCATTTACAACTATATATATAGAGGACCATTACGGAGTACCAAAAGACTGATCTGGCTGCTTTTGGGGCAAGGACAACGCACAGACCAGGGGGGCACAATGAATCCAACAGAACTCAATCACTAATGTATAGTGAGCACGACCAATAAGTCCGCTAAAAGAATCGCTTTATAGCAACCCCTTCTCAGTCCTTGGCGCTAAACGTCGCTATAATTATAAGGGTTAAGGAAACAAGGTGATGGCAGGAATAAAATAAAGACCCACTTAAATATAAAAGCGGTCAAATTACTTCGTACTCCGCAGTCTTTTGGTACTTCGTAGGGTATTGAAAGCCTTGATTAGCTAATAAAACCGGGCTTTATCCGGTTATTCATTACCCTGGAGACCTATTATTGAATCAAGTCGTGACAGTTAGTTGACAGTTTAACCAGACATCACTTACTTAGGGCTGTATGTTAATATGCGTTAATATTCCTAATACTGTCCCCATCCTCATCCTGGCTATTAGAATTCTCACTATGGCAACTGCACCAGACATAAATAACAACCCGGATCTTCATGATGGAGCTTGCTCTACATGCCGCCGCAAGAAGCAAAAATGCTCCCGCGAAGAACCTTGCCGAACCTGCATTTCAAGTGGCTCCGAGTGTATTTATGAGCATGCTCAGCGCCGCGGCGCTAAACCTGGATACATTGACACCCTCATCAAACGCATGGACACGCTTGAGGCTTTGGTTTTGGGACAATCAATGCTGCTTGGGCCCGCCATTGCTCCTGCAAAAGACGCGTCAGATGATCCCCCAGGCTTGGATGAGATGCTGCATACGGTTCGACAACGGCTACTTCAGCAAAGCAATAAGAGACGACGAACTCATAGCGCTTCCAATTGCTCGTCACCATCGGTTGGATCTGTTTTGGTCCCGCCGAGTCACTCCAAAAGGCGTAGTGGCACTGATGCTTCAACAGTGCACTTGTTGGGAAATTCGCCCAAGGCGTCTGTTCCGCCACTTCCCATGATGCGGGAACTTGTCAGCATTTATTTTGACCGTATACACCCGTGGATACCCATTTTACACAGGCCGGATATAGAGGCAGCGTTGGAAGCTCAGAATGGGAGTCTCCCTGACATTGTGTTGCTGGCTATGACTGCCGTCAGCATCCGATTCTACACTTCTGACCGCCAAACCCAGGAGCTATACAGTCGTCGATGCCATGACGCTGTGGTTCTTGCCTGTATGGATCGTTTTTCGGTGCAAACATTACAGGCAAGTATAATCCTCGCCTTCAACACAATCGGCAGCGGTAAAGGACCCACGAGCTGGTCCATTGTTTCGTCAGCGACTCGAATCGTGGAACAACTAGGATTAGCCGTAGAAGACGAAGGAATGTCACAGAACAAGCTTCTTAATCGCATAGGGTTTCTACCGCCGGCGAGGAATTTGACGGAAAAGGAATCTTTCCGAAGAATATTTTGGTGCATTTTCCTTTTGGATCGGTTTTGCTCCGTCGCTACCGGCTGGAATACGGGGCTATCTATTGACCACATCAAGAGGCGCCTCCCTATCGAAGGTTGTTTCTGGAGAGACCAGGTGAATAAAACCGCCAAGTTTTTTGACATTGACAACAATAAAATAGAGCCAGACGTCGACACAGATGCAATGGGGGGGTTAGCCTATCTTATCGAAGCATCCGAATGCCTGAATCGTGTCGCAACTTTTCTTCTCCAAGAGTCCGTCGATCTTTCCAACAGTGAAAGTTTGCGACAGTGGTTTGAGAGATTCCAATCACTGGATGCTATGCTTATACGTTGGAAAACTTTCCTTCCTGCACGATGGCAGGTTGCTGGCATTGATGCTACTGGTAAAATGGATGAAAATCTGACGCTCGCTCATGTCACGCACAACACCAGTGTCATCATGCTTCACCAGGTCATGGCGTATCCGGATGCTGTTTTGCGTAGCAGCTTGCCGACTGAGAATGCTGCCAAGACGTGCGTCATGGCGGCTGGTGAAATTGCAACAATAGCCGCCAAATTTATTGCTAACACAGTCGTGGTCATACCGCCGACTTTGAGTTTCTGTCTGTTTATTGCTGCAAGGGCTTTGCTCGCCGATGCAAACCATTCAAACACACCGGTGGATGCTAACTTTGAGATACTGCTCCAAGCTCTTCAAGAGGGCTCATCCCGGTGGGTTGGCCCTGGAGGCTCTACTGAGAGAGACAACTTAGCAGGCCAATTTGCCGACAGACTCGACGCTGCTTGGAAGTCTCGGTCGCCTGTCAATATTCGTACGGTAGCCTTTGAGGACGACCATAGCACTTTCCCTATATCCTTTGCTAGCCCGCCGATACCAGACATATTTCGCGATGCTTCTGCCAACCTCTCGTCCATATTTGGTGCAATGGTGCCGGAGCCATACAATGCCCCGGACATGGATTTTCAAAGCTTCGATCGTATATTTACTTGGACAGATGAAATGATTGATAATGGCCTTAATGTAACGTAATGACATCCTCCAACAAGACAAACAGTGTGGCAAAGTCGATAGGCATATATCTGTAATTTCACTTTGATATTATCAATCTAATGCAGTACAATAATAGAACTAAAGCTTTAGTGTCACCGACTTTAATTCATAATACGATTCCAACCCCAAGCGGCCATTCTCTCTGCCAGTCCCGGACTCTTTCCAGCCACCAAAAGGCATATCATACGGACCCACTTCACTGCTACAGTTCACCGTGATCATACCCGCCTCAAAGGCCTTCACCAGGCGAAACGCTCGCGACACGTCTCGTGTGAACACGGTACCGTGGAGACCGTAGTCTGTGTCATTGCACTCAGCAATCACTTCATCTTCTGTATCAAACTGCTGGATGGCAACGACCGGGCCGAAGACTTCCGTCTTCAGAATATTGGCACTTTTTGGTACTTGAACGAAGATCGTAGGCTGGATATAAAAGCCTTTATCCTTGGCTCGACAACCTCCTGAGATCAAGGAAGCGCCATCGCCTTTTGCCTCATCAATTAGTTTGAGAATGTTGTCGAACTGTGTCTTATCTACCTGTGGACCGAAGTTTGTCGATTCAAGACATGGGTCGCCCACAGTAACATCTAGAAATTTAGGCTTGAAAGCGTCCACAAACTCGGAGAACACTCTCCTTTGAACATATATACGCGAGTTTGAAACGCATATCTGCCCAGAGTTGAACTTGATGCTGGCTGCGACTGACTCTGCGGCTTTCTCCAAATCTGCATCATCAAAAATGACGGCTGGATTCTTGCCTCCAGTTTCAACACAGACTCTCTTCATATTACTCTTTGCAGCCGCTTCCATGAGCATTTTTGCCGCACGAGTGGAACCTGTGAAGGAGATTTTGCGAATTTGCATGTGGCATGACAATGCGTGCCCGGCTGTATGGCCAAACCCAGATAACACATTAATGACACCTGGAGGAAAGCCAGCTTCAACTGCTAGAGCTGCTAACTTCAAGGATGTTAAAGGCGCCTTCTCTGAGGACTTCAACACAATGGTGTTTCCTGTCACCACGCACGGAATCACCTTACCGCACCACATAATAATGGGCACGTTCCATGGAATAATGGCTGCACAAACGCCAAACGGCTGCCGTAGAGTAAAGGTGACAAATCCGGGTGTATTTAAACTTGTTTCTCCGTGAATGTCGTGTGCTAAACCTGTCGCATGCTTGATACCGTCAATGGCACCAGAAATGCATGGCAGATAGGCAGATATCGGCATTCCCATGTTTGATGCTTCCAGCTGCGCAATCTCATTCCTATCCCGGTCAATGAGCTCTGCCAACTTAAGGCACTTTGCTATTCTTTCAAACATGGACAAGTCTCTCCATGCTGGGAATGCAGCTTGAGCCGCTTGGACTGCTAGGTCTACATCCTCCCTGTCTGCTTCGTAGACATCGACAATCTTTTCCTCGGTTGTGGGGTTAAACACTGGGAATGTCCTGCCACATTTTCCAGGAAGCCATTCCCCATTAATGTGAAGACGTGTCTCAATTTTTCCAAGGCTCATGTTGCTGGGTGTCATGGGTTTTGGAGGCCTGGTGAATGGGAGTGTGAATTGAACAGGGGTTGATACTGTATAGACCTCGTTGCGGTGACTAGTTGGGGTGAACAGACAACTCGGATGCTCAAAGTTAACGTCTCTACAGATCTTATGCACTAATGTAAAGTAATTAGTACCCGCTAACTACTGGGGTACACGACATACATGAGGGGTAGGAGCCCGGGGACCGGTCCGGCGATATCGCCGCCCCGGCGCCATCGTAATTCCATTAGTCTAGCCAAATCTAGTCTCAACATGGGGTTACCCCATGGGGAACATGGTGAATCTAGACCACAAACTATTGACAGAAATAACCAGCTGATGCATCAACCCCAAACCCAGAGTTTTATAAAAGTCGCGGGATCTGATCGTTATTTCAATCAGTTAAGCATGGTACTCTCTGCTCCCTGAGATCATCCTTCACAACCCCGGTCCTCAATCTTATCAGCCCCCACTGAAACCATGACTCAGGACGACAAAAAGTCGGGCTCTGCAGGGAATGTCCGCTATACAGAGGACATGGACGACGCTGTTCATGTCGTCCAATTGCTGGGTGATGCCAAGCCCAAGCTATGGACTAAACGCATGTTCCGCCTCTACGGTATACTCTTGCTCGGATATCTCTGCATTGTCTTGCAAGGATACGATGGCTCCTTGATGGGTGCCATCAATGCAATGGTGAAATCAACACGCCTGTTACTTTGATGTCAAAGTATTCTTAACTGACTATTGCTGCAGCCACAATACCAGCATTTCTTTGGGTTGTGAGTAACATGCGTATACTCCTAGCAACTTACCCGCTGACCATCTCAAATTCAGGCAATCTGCCGGATCGTCCACAGGATTAGTATTCGCCATCTTCAACATTGGAAGTCTCGCTGCCCTTCCATTCGCAGGCCCGGTCAATGACTATTTCGGTCGACGATGGGGAATAATGCTTGGTTGCGGCCTCGTTATTGTGGGAACATGCGTTCAAGCCCCGGCCCTCAATTCACGAACATTCCTCGGCGGCCGTTTTCTCTGTGGCTTTGGACAAGGTTTCGTCAATGTCTCCGCCCCGACGTTTGTTGCTGAAATGGCTCATCCACATTGGCGTGGCCCTCTATCCGGCTTGATGCAGACGAATTATTTTGTTGGCTCCATCATCGCCAGCTGGGTTACTTACGGCACAGCATTCATCAACGGACAAGGATCATTCAGGATCCCTTTATGGCTGCAGATGGTCAGTTCGGGCATTGTCTTCGTCGGCATCATGTTCAGTCCCGAAACACCCCGTTGGCTTATGGCGCATGGGAAAACCTCCCAGGCTGAGCGCGTTTTGGCCGAGCTCCATGGCGAGGGCTCCGTGGAAAACCCCTTTGTGAAACTCCAGATGGCTGAAATGAACTCCCAAATTGGTCATGACGGTTCCGACAAGCGCTGGTGGGACTATAGAGACCTGTTTAACACGCACGCTGCTAGACGACGCATGATTTGTGTTGCTGGCATGTCGTGGTTCGGCCAGTACTCAGGAAATGCCCTGGTGAGCTACTACTTTCCCGTCATTGTAGCACAAACTGGTATCACCAATCCTCACACGCAGCTGCTTCTCAACGCATTAAACCCCGTTGTGTCCTGGTTTGCCGCAATTTCTGGAGCCATGCTCCTCGATAGAGTTGGCCGTCGCCCCTTATTACTTGGTGGCGTGTTGGGAATGGCAATCTGTCTGACCGTTGTCACAGGCTGCACAAAGCTCTCTGTAGAGACAGCTAACAAGGCAGCTGGTAATGCGGGCATTTTCTTCATTTACTTATTCAGCGTCATTTTCTCAATCGGTCTTGTCCCCTTACTTCCATTCTATATTGCGGAAACACTTCCGACAGAGACTCGTGCCAAGGGTACAGCCGTTGGAGCCGTTGTTTCGTCTTCCGCTAGTATCCTTGGACAGTACACTAGTGCTGTGGCTATTGAGAAGATTGGGTACTACTATTACATTGTATTTATTGTGTGGGACCTGATTGAGTGTTTGATCATTTATTTCTTCTTCGTGGAGACGAAGAATCGGACTTTGGAAGAGATGAATGAAATCTTTGCATCGCCGAATCCTGTCAAGGCTTCGTTGAAGAAACGGAATATTGCGGAGGTGGTTGAGGAGACTGTCAAGGGAGTCGAATAGCGGTTGATGCAATGAGCGTTATAATTATCCATTGGTGGATATGGACTGATTGCGATATATAACAGTGTAATTGGCGGTTAGCAGTATCCTCGAATCAAATGTGTTTTTTAGTCGAAAGCTGTTCAAAATTAGAACATTGGCTAGGAGCTGTCTGAGCTCGTTCATTGATGTGTGCTTGATGACCTGCAATCAGCAGGGATGGCAGCCATTCCAAGGTTGGCCATTACAAGTATTTGACCAACTTATAACCTTCACCGATTTAAGTTTCTGTACGCGTTGATTTGCCGTTACGTGCCTGTACATGGAGCAGGAAATATGAATGGTACATTTGGAGCTTCCTCCATCTCCATTCATTCGGGTAAGCTCCAAGGAGTTGGACTCCTCATTAGCCAAAATTTCTTACATATCTGCGGTTGGTACTTTCCCAACACAGGATCCATATACTCAAAGCGATTGTAGCGTAATTACGTATAACCCATCTTGACTTTCTCCGCCAATATGCAATTGCTTAACGATCAATACCTAGTAACCGCAGTAGGGGGTTACCCCCGACGTATAAACCGTAAGGTGCTCAGTTCGGACTCATTTGTATGTAATCTTTTACTAATGACTTTCTTCGGGTCAAGTAACAAATGTGCTTTCGCACCGAATCGCTTCATTTCACTCTCATCGGGACAGCGAATACTTGGCATCTTGCTTTCGAATAGTAGACTAGGAGTGGCTCAGAGAAACACAGACCCTATCACTACCAATTTGTAATCACTGCTGAAAGACTAGGTTACTCCGGAATCGCCCAGTCACGAAATAGTCAGTTTTACTCTTTCCCTCGTCTACCATACGAGATTCGTGTTCCGACATGGGCGTCGGCAGCTGAGTCTTGTGCAGTCGATGGCACACACCTTGGGAGAAGAGCTCTTTCCGAGAGATCTCACGAGCAAATTAAGTCAGATCTGTGTATACCGTCTTTGCCGCCTGCAAATCCACAGATTGACTGCGAAGGCAAAGCCAACCTCTATATCAGGAGCATCGCGTCAAAATAGCTTAAGATAAACTTGAAGAGGGGAATATTGATAAATTACGATATGGATATAATCAATCTAGGGCTGGGTCAGCCTTTAGCCATGAATACATCAACTTCCTCATTTATAGGTTTATATTCCAATGATACAATAATCAGTCGTAGTCCCGTTTTCAATCCAACAAATAGGTGAAAATTAAATAAAATCTAGTAAGCTGCGGGATTGGTAGCTCATCAAAGAAGATACAATCAAAAAACTAACAAATGCTGGAAAGTTATTAAAATAAATAACAATCGAAAAAAAGTGGTAGTTGCCTCTATTAACACCAGTAACCAACCACAGGACGAATGCATCAAGGCTGGAGGAATAGTAGAGTTGGTGATTAAGAAGTAGATTTGGTTCTGCTACCATTCAATTCCATAAAGACCGCTAACCTGAAGACTTCCTGGTTATGACTTGGGCTAACCCCCTTGCCTAGATAGTTACTAGTGTGCATAACGTGGCGCCGGTCCATGCGCCGTGACTTGCTATCGTACCACACCGGCGAAATGTCCGGGCCGCGCCCGGTTATACGTCAACATTAGTTCAACGAAAGTCAGAGTCAATAACAATGAGGACATTAGTTAACCTATAATTTAACGCCAGACACGCCTAATGTGAGGAGGTGCAGCTCTTCTGCACATCGAACATCTCATCTATTTGGATGTCTACATTTCAAAGACCTCTTCGTGTTTGTCTGTAGGTTACTTCTTTCAACATGGGTAAAGATATTACCATCCTTGGCCAATTGGTACAATCTGAAAGAGGGTTTCCAACTGCCCAGCGCCCCCCTGCAAGCATTCAGACAAGCTTGCAGCAGCTTTGTAACCATGTGTTTAATCATATCACAGCGGCAAAATTTATGCGAGTCGCATTACGTCCACCACCAATCGACGGCTACTTCCCACATCGAACAGACAGCACGCAGTTCCTCTACCATTACGAACCATCTCACTGGTGGACTTCTGGGTTCTTCCCTGGATCCCTTTGGCTGCTTTACGAGCGTGCGTTGCGTGTTAATCTTTCCTTCTCATCGGATGAGATCCTCGCACAAGCACTGAAGTGGCAAAAAGGCATGGAAAAGGAGCAGTATAACAAGGAAACACACGACCTCGGCTTCATGATTCTTCCTGCATTCTATCGGCATTACAAACACTTCAAAAGCACCGCCAGCAAAGAGATCATCATTAATGCTGGCAGGTCGCTTGCCTCTAGATGGAGCGAGAAAGTGCAATGCTTGCGCTCATGGGATACATGTCTTACCAATCGGTTCAGCTTCCAGGACCCAAACAACGACTTTCTGGTTATAATTGACAATATGATGAATCTTGATCTTTTATATATTTGTGCAGAACTGACTGGAGATGACGAGTTTCGGAGGATCGCGACCGCTCATGCTCACACAACTCTACAAAATCACATACGAGTAGACAGCTCAACTTACCATCTTGTCAATTATAACCCAGAGACGGGCGAGGTAAAGGGACGGTACACAATCCAGGGCTACGATGATCATAGCTGTTGGAGTCGAGGCCAGGCTTGGGCATTGTATGGTTATGCAACCGTCTACAAGTACACAAAGGACAAGAAGTTCTTGAATGCAGCAAATAACTGTACCAGGTACTTTTGTGACCGCATCGGTAACAATCATGGCGCCGTGGTCTGGGACTTCGATGCGCCATGCCCTCCAGTCATTCTCGACACATCAGCTGCAACAATTGCATGTTCGGGAATGCTACTGCTGTATCAGCTGACTGGTGATAACCAATATCTGCCATGGGTAACTCAAATAATAAGATATTGTCTGTCACAGACATTAGCCCCTGATGATAGCGATACTGTACTGAGAGACGCAACTGTTAACAATAATAAAGACGCAATAGAACAGTCTTCCAAAACAGGGTTAGTATATGCTGATTACTATTTATTGGAAGTTGGGAATAGGTTGCTTGAAATAGATGCATTGTATTAAGCTTACGGTAATGAACTATACCTTATAGAGTTTTATAAGTTAGCTATTTTCAAAGGATAAACTGATTATGGTTTATATTAGTAAATAAATTAAGTTGAAATTAAATCACCACATTATTTTAAACTAATACTTTTTCATGATGAACTAGTTGCTTATTGAATTATTTGACACGCTGGTTACCTATAGGTTAGTATAAATAGTAACTCCTAATAACCTGTTCTAGGGTTTGTATTCGCAGACGTGTCAGGTCGGATACGGGTAGTTAATAATATCACGCAGCTGGTAGAGAGTATGCAAACCCCATCTTATTTCTGTGTTAAGAACTGGCTATCTAAGCTATTTAATGAATGTCGTGAGGTGAACTTATATATCTAGTTCGTTAAGTGGCTCGTTTAGCTCGTCGATCGAGCCGTACACTAAATAAGTCCAAGCCCACATTTCATATATATATATATATTCTGCAGTTATTCAGTAAAGATTAATCTTCATTACTCTGAAATTCACTCAATACATAATTGCAACTTTAGCTATACTCCAACTTTTTTTATAGCTAATAAAATAGGTAAAAGCAAGATCGTACCGGATCCTCCTAATTTACGACCAAAGGTATGAAGTCAGACACAGGCAGAATCTATCAAACTAAAGCAGAGAGTAGAAGACTCTCTGCTTCGTAGCCCTTTTGAGAATAAGCATATAACTAATACATACCAGCAGTCGACCACTTCCGTCCATGGAGCTTGTATACCAAAATAAGCTACCAAACTATCCTGGGAAATATTGCGTCAGCCTCTAGGTCACTTACTCTTCCTATAGCTCTACACCTCCTCACCTTTACACAGGAGCTTCTATATCTACATTTATAATTAAAGGGACGATACTTAATAAAAGATGGGCTAATTAAGGTGTTTCAACAAGGCGAAAGCTAGTGCGAGGCCCCACACGGCTATCATAAAGTTAGCGACAACTATAGCTTATAGATTCTGCAATGTTATTTGCGATGTTAAGTGTGGGTACTGAGGTTGTAGAGAAGGGAGGGTTTACTTCATTGGTAGAATACGACGAGGAGTATAGAGATATCTTGTATTTGTTTGGTCTTAGGTATTAAGTTCAAGGACGATATTTTTCGGCTGGTTTATATTCCCGTTATTATCTAGGTATTAAATACTGTCTCTTAAACCTTTGCACAGTATAAGGACTTGCCAATGAGAAATAGGAGTGTGGGAAGTACAGAGATGGAAAAGGGCTTACTACGATTATCTTCTTGGGCAACAGATTACTTAGAGTCTTGATTCGTGTAAACTGTCCTATTATCACCAGTTGCAGTTTTCATAGAACAGTAGAACGATGAGGCCAAATGGGTAAAGACGTGACTTGCACCTGAGAAATGGGGTTGTTACCCTAAAATTGCACCCCTTGCTCTATTACCGCCATTATCTATGTCACTATTCTACCATCTACAAGCGATTAACTTGTTTGACTGTTCTGTCAAGTTCAACAATGATCTGCAACTGAGTTTCCGGCCTATGAAGATTCCACCCCTGTCTCAGACTCTCCGTATAAAGCTCATAACCTGGATAAAACCCATCCACAAACTTCTGTACCTGCTCTGCCGTCATGCCTGCCTCCGGATTGCCCCTCGATATTCTCAAACAGTCCTCCTGCTCCTGCCGCCAAGTATAAACAAATTCTGCTTGCTCCGAGTCTATCTGTATAAATACATCAAAGCAATCCCATATAGCATCGTAAAGCCTTAGTTTTTCATTTAAGAGTAGTAAATGCTCGAGTTTATGTTTGTATAAAGTCCGACTAGGGGCGTTCCACTTTGCCTCTACCTGCTCAGGTGACAAGGAGCGAAAGCCCACCGACCAACCTTCTAGTATAACCACTTGAGCAGGTCTGGAACCTTGACTGTTGACAATAGTCCATAACTGTTCTGGGAGGCGATCGCCTCGCCCGGAGAAGAGTGCTTTGTCATATACTGGGACCTTTGTTGGCTGGCTGTTTATTAGGGAGACCAAGACTGAATTCGCTAGTTTGACGTCATGGGTTCCTGAGGGTATGTCAATACATGCGTTCTGCTTCCATTTTCAGCTAAAGACTGGCGTTTACCTGGATGCCCTCGATGCTGGAATAAAGCATTGTCGGGATTCTCTTCTGCAAGCTTTATTTGCTCTTCGTGGGTTAAATAAAAATCATCAATGCTAAAAACGACCGTGCTTATGCCGTCTCTATTGAGGCTTTCTGCCATTAATGCCACCAGTGTTGTCTTACCAACGCCTTGCATGCCATTCAACCCAACGATGAGGGGGCATTGCTGGTGAGATCGGTGGTTGCTGAGATGTTCCTGTAGGAATGAGGTGCATATTTGCACTTTCTCATCTGCAAACTTTGAAGACATGCTATAGGCGCCTTGTGGTAATGCAGCAAGAAGTCTATGGCACGGGGTTTGGCGTTGATGCCGAGATAGTGTGGTATGACGAGCAAAATCGTCGGATGTTGGTGGCGTCTGATTGACTAACAAGTTCCCATGAGATTTACTCTCTAATAAAGCAATTGAGCATCATCCCAAGAAATAGATCCAGTCTCTTCAAGGTAGCCTGAGATGCCCTAGGAGATTACTTGATTTCGTAAGATTTGAAGCGAGTCGCGGTACCAAATGGACTGGCCCTTAACAATAGCGACCTGACCTCGGGGATGCGAGAAGTCTATATAAGAAATGGTCATTTATCGCTGGAACTGGTCCTTGACTGGGTAGCAAAGAGGGAAGTTTTTGCTCAAAGTAGAAATTGAGGCAAACATTATTCCAAAGAGGTCTTGTTGCTTGGAATGAACCAGACCTAATCTTTAAGAGATAACAGCCCGCTAGAAACCGTTTGCTAACTAACTACTAATATCACAGCTCCTAGAAAGTCTAGTGGGCCCAGGAAACCGAGGATCTAGATCAATACTAATGGAGTCACGGATGCCATTCCGTTTCCTGGTGAGGGTGGGACAGCTAGTAAGAACACGAGACTTGCTTACAGAAAAATCAAGCTATAAGTCAACGGGTAGCTACCCGGCTATCGGCCCACACACCACAGCGCGACCGGGATTGCTCCAGTGCCTCGTGCGACTGGGCATCTTGTATTTTCTCGACAATATACCTTTCGTCATTATTTAGCATTAATGACCCGCAACTGGAGGTAGGAAATTATTTGTCGTGCTTGGAGCCATCGTGCGGCATGTGTGCCTTTGAACCTAGGCATACTGTGGAGGCGTGGATAATCAGATTGGCCGAAGCTACTCGATATAAACGTGGCTTGTATTGCACCATGCAGAATTGGAATCCAAGACATTATGAAGCAGTTTATAGCATGACAAGCGAAAATAGTCAGAGAAGATGTGTAGACATAATACGAGGTGTCATATGCGCATATGAAATTTTTTATTTAAGGCACAGGTGCCTATCGGCTAACCCTAACCAAGTTCGAACTGATACAGTTCACTCGCATAGAAGGATGACGTTCCAACACTACTGCGATAAATGATAGCGATATTGCCTGAATTCATTGCGTGTTTGCTTATTTTTACTCTGGGCTGTCAATAATAGCTGCCGCTATCATGGAGCCTGGCCAGCTAAACCAGGCTTTGCTTGTGGTCTCACCCGTTTTAACGTCTACCGCTTCTCCAAAAGTTCCGTCCCATTGCATAGCACCAATAATCCGCTGCAGCGCATTCGCCTTTGCCAGTTTGTCACCTCTGACGTCTGCATACAACATCTCTTGAAAGTACCCAAGCGGCCAAGGCCCTTGTGAATGGACACTCCCAAGTCCTGCAAAAGATCCTCCTGAGCTGTACCCCAGGCTGTTCTCCTCCGATAGGGCATAGCTCATTGTGTTGTACCACGCCTCTAGATCCTTCTTGGTGGAGAAGAATCCCCAATTGGCAGCAAAAGCAGTTGGGATATCATTCCCATCATGGTAGAACGTGTGCTTACCATGACCATCTACCAAGTAAGCTATCTTTATATGTCCAGAATCGGGTTCAGCAATCAGGAAGTGTTGCAACGTTTGCGTGCGAACTTCATTTGCAAGTGATTGCATTCTATCCGCCAGACCTCTTAAAGTCGTCGGCACCGAGCGGACCAAGTCAGCCAGTTGACAAAGAGTGTACCAGAGTAAAACGTGGCTTGAAAAGTGGAACGGATATATAACTTCATCATCGCCTGGGGTCTCATCAGTAGGGAATAACCCTGTAGCCGGGTCTTGTTTTGAGGTAATATGGTCGAGGATTTCCGTAACGACTTGAGAGGAAAGAATCTTCTCCACAAAGTTGCTTTCACCAGGATGCTCTGTGAAGTAGTCGCAGAGCTCTAGCATGGGGTAACATTGCTGATCGAGCTGATATACAGGCCCGTCTTTCGGCTTGCCTGTTATGACATATGACCTGTGCCAGAATTTATGGGGTCGCTCAGCCTTGAAAAACACCCATTCTAAGTGTCCCTTGATTGTTTGATCGAGAACTCTCATGTAATGATTGCAAGCAGCAGGTGTAACTAACGACGTCAAGTTCCGCCGGGCCAATAACAACAGGCGCCACTGCCAGCTGCAGGAGATGTTAGCCTAGCATGCTGGAGCAGGAGTGCGAGAGTACTCACTAGTTGTCTCGGTTCCAACCTAGAGGCAGCGCTACATGGTCTGTAATGAGGGCAACTGCAGATTCAGAGACGGGGATTGCGCAGTTGCCGAGAATGTAGTCAACATTGCGCCGAACAATATATGTTTCGAAAGTTTCTGGTTTCTTCCATGCCAATCCATTTCCCAGAACATTTGAATTGACACAAGGCAGTGCTGAAAAGCCGCGATTCTCGTTTAATCCGGGTGATAGATGTAGAATTAGACCAATTGTGACTGTCGAGTTCGGCGCGATAGAGACAGACTGATATGTTGTAGATACACCTGTCAGCAAACCTGGCTGGGTTACATCTGTCAGGCCGACTAGTGGTGCAGGAATGCCATCTATGTATAATTGGCCGCTAAGCTGAGCCCCGAGAAATTTATTTCTTATGATAAAAGAACATTCCTTGCCATTGACCTCGAGAGCATTCTCGCACTCTGGTAGCGGAATCGGGCCCCCTTCAGTAAGTTGTCCGTACGAGGCTCGATGGACACTAACCCGAAGATTGACCTGATATAAAACCTGAATTTCTTTACTGGTAGTGTTGACGATATGGGCTCTTTGACTAAGTCGCCCTTTTTCATCAATACTTACGACGTAACGCACCGCAGCACCATCTCCTGTGTCGAAACCAAGGTGGGCTGTATTCATTTCGGTCAAGTCAACAGCAGTACTCGAGTCAATGTTGCCAATGCATAAGCCGAAACCTTCGTTTTCTTCATTTACCATCTGGAGCATACGCTTCCGGTAGTCGCGTACGTATAACGAATCGTAGTATCTGGTACCATCGAATTGTTCATAAGAGGCAGCGACTATGATACCGTGATCGGGATGATACGCACTAAGCTGAAGAGCCTGTGGTCTTTTAGTATTTGTCATCAAATCCAATAGTCGAGTCCTAAAACTCACTCGCCCGTAGATATTGGCTGATAAAGTCGTCCCATTTTGACCAATGTCGATTGTTTTATTTGCTTTCTTGCCATGTTTTGGATCAAAGACTTCAGGAGTAGAGTAGTCCCGTTGCTGCGTTGACGACAAAGAACCCATCTTGGCTGAAAAGAACAAGAAAAATAACCAGAATACTTTCCAGTTGGGAAGTTTAGGAATGTACTGGTATCAATTTCATATAAGGGTTACAAGTTACACAAGAGGTCATCAGCTGATGAGCTTCAACAGGGAGCATCGGGTATTGACCCGGGCCGAACAATGGCGTCGCCACCGGGACAGCACCCGGTTCCTTAGCATCCTAAGCTGACCCACACTCAACAAACTATTGGATTAATTTCCTGAATGTTTGAGTCTTGCAGCCATGATAGGTGGGGTATTAAGAACTCCACACCATGGTCTGACTCGACATGAGTCTCGGGTCGCTACCCTGGTGTGCAGCAATTTTCCAAACTTCCCCAGATTTTGCCCCCAGGAATCTGTATGACAGCTTGGAGAAATATAAAATGCGGAGTATCGTATCGTGCTTCTGGAAAGTGGACGAGCGTCTACTCTTCAATCATCGACTTCGCCATGGCTACCATGGCTCACATTGTCCCTAAATTTGACTCAGAGAAGCGAGGGTGCGAGCCACCTTCAGTCACACTGGAGGAAACCTCTGGGAAGGATCATTCTATGATGTCCAACAAGAGTCCTCAGTTTGCCGATAGTCGACTTGCAGCATCAGAGACTGGTCCGATTGGCTTTGTGCCTTCATCGCCTGAAGAGGCGGAACTTAGTCGTAGAGTCAATCGCAAAATGGACTTTGCTATGCTGCCTTTGCTGTCACTGGTGTACCTATTCAATGGTCTTGATAAAGGTAATATCGGTAATGCTGAGACCCAAGGTATGATTCTGATTGATGTACTTGGCAGCACTCAAGCTGCCAGCGAATTGCCGTCGCTAATGGCGATTCGTATAGGGTTTACCAAATCTATTGGAGCTGAACCGGCAGACCTCAACTTAGCCGTATCACTGTTCTTTATTACATTTGTTCTCTTTCAGCCACCCTCTGCTGCCATGGGTAGATGGGTTGGACCTCAGAACTGGATCCCATTTTTGGCGGTTCGTATGCCACCTCTTCTTACTTCCATAATACAACCACCCCCTAACATGCATTTCAGTTCTCTTGGGGAGCTTTAACCATCGGGCAAGCATTTATTAAAGGACGAGGTAAGGCATAATTCTCTAATCGCCTATTGATTGCACATTGGAGCTAACTAACTTCTCAAAGGCTCATTGATTGCCATTCGTCTTGTGATTGGGCTTTTTGAAGCAGGTTTTTACCCCACATGTGTCTCTTACCTATCATTTTTCTATGGACGATTTGACCTGGCAGTGAGAGTGGCTATTTTCTATGGCCAATACGCGATTGCTGGAGCATTCTCAGGTGCTATCTGTAAGTCTCAGCCCAAATTTTACAAAACCACCATTCCATTTCAGCTGGACATAATTCGACTTACACATTCAACCAGCATTTGGTGTCTTTCATCTGAAAAGCGGCAGCTTGCTCAACTGGCAGTATCTCTTCATTATTGAGGGCAGTCTTACCTGTTTTGTCGCCATCTTGGCGTGGTTCCTACTTCCTAGAGGTCCAGGTTCCGCGTGGTTTCTCAAGCAAGAGGAGCGCGAATTCGCTGCAGAACGTATGCGACGCGACACTGCACTGTTTATTCAGCATGAATATGGCAAAGACGGCATGGAGAAGGACAGACTCACCAGACGCGATGCTATTGAGGCTGCCAAGGACTGGAAGTTCTACGGCGTAATTTTCTTTAATATTTGTGCCAGTGTCCCCACGCAAGCGTTTAGCATATTCCTACCTCTTGTTCTACAGGGTTTGGGGTTCGAGAGTATCCAGGCAAATCTCGTAAGCAGGCCAAAGTCTCATTGTTTTCAAGTGCTATGGTTAACAGCCTTTTCACAGATGACAGTGCCGCCCTACGTTTGCGGCGCCGTTGGCTTGTACATCTTTGCTTTGAGTTCAGATCATCGGCAAGTCACTTCCAAGTTGCATTACTTTTTGGTCTTTCAACTAACGATGACACAGACACGAAAGAGGATGGCATATCATAGCAAGCATTGCCATTGGAATCATCGGGCTGATTCTCACTGTCACTGTCAAGGCGAGCGGGGGTAAATACGCTGGTCTCTGCATCTTGCTTTTCGGATGTTATGTGTCTGCTCCTTTAACTGTGGCATGGCTAAGTGGAAACACACCGGGTAGGTTTCTCCAAAACTGGTAATGAATTACACGGCAACTAATAGGAAAAAAAAAAAAACAGAGCCTGGAAAACGCACGTTGGTACTTGGTGCGAACGGATTTGGAAATCTTGCAGGTATCATCGGTTCGCAGGTTTTTGCTGCCAAATTTGGCCCTTCCTACACAACATCGTTCTATGTTACCCTCGGCATCGCAATCGTTGCTCTTTTAGGCTATACAGGTTATCGATTTGCTCTTGCAGCTGCGAACCGATACAAGAAAGATAAAATGGCCCAAATGACCCCGGAGGAATTGGAGCGTGAAAGAACCAATCACACTCGATATGGCGATCGCAAGTACACCTTCATTTATGGCTTGTGATGCTATTACGATATTCCCTTTGCCTCGCAGAATACCTATACATGAAGGAGTTATTACGTTAGATAATTACAAAGAGCGCTTCCACGTTGTTTCTCAAAGTCTAAGATCGTTGTATATCTCTAAGTAGTCATTCTCAAGCCATGTCTGTAATTCCTTAAACAATGCGCCATGTAACTCCACTCCAGCCTGACCATCGCATGAACTCTCGAGGAGGTCGATATCTGGAACAGCAATGGCAGATTCGACTTGACCATTTGCTTCACTGCTGGTCGTATCCCTGACAGCAGATATGGTTTGCTCGTCCGCTACGGACACCTGAGCCTGTGGCAGCGCACGGGCAATAAAGCTCAAGTCCTGTAGAACTGTGAGACAATCTAGGCCGAAGTTGTTCCCTAATCTCGCCTCTTGCTGGAATACTTCAATTGCGAACGCGACATCATCGGTCTCTGTTGACTCTGATTGGAGAGAAGCAAGCTGCTGCATCAATATGATTAAAGCCGCGTTGAACACTGCGTGCGCTTCTTGATGAGTGAGCCTCTGTCTGGGGCTGACATCGCGAATGAGCCGGCCAAGCCGAATATTTTCGCGGGCAGCGTCGCGACAGCGGCCGACGCAATCCATGTACAGATCACCCTGATAGCTTTCTGTCCTATCTTTGTGAGGCTTTTGCGACAGAAACCTGTCAGCGAGAATTTTCTTGGTAGCTGCGAAAAATATCGGTCTTGTTGTGAGGATTATGTCCTAGATATGTCAAATGCGTTAAATCGTGTCATGGTGTCTAGTACTAGCTGCAAAAATGCTTACTTGGTTATACATGAGATGTAGCACGAGACAAGCTCTATCTTTGCTTAATTGCTGACTGTTAATTTGCAGCGTGGGAGGCAGAGATGCTAGCCACTGCTGTAGTAACGAAAGAGCATGCTCAACATGCTGTAGAGACGTGGCCGATGACTGATCGGATGAAGCTATTCGGTATACGTTGCACACGATGTAACGCGAGATCTTGGCAAGGTCTATGTGCACACGAAGGCCAACTGGGCTTGGAAATCCACTGTGTCGTAAAATCAGCGAACAGGCTGGTGAATAAGTTGGGTGGTCGGCGATGATTTGGTATGGACTCACGGCGTTTCTTCTGGCAACTGTAATTGAATTGCACTGTCTGAAATACTGGGCGGTCGTCCGAGAACAGATGACAGCCAACAATCAAGTACGTACAAGGTCCAGAACGTACGTTTGAAGTCCTCACCCTGACCGCAGCTGCAATGAGCGCCATCCATTATGGCGAGATGCAGGGCAACGCTGACCATGATATAAGCGGCATCACGACGATTGGCCTCGATCAAATAGAATGCCATAAGAAGCATGACCGAGGTGTCGCGTGAGGTGCGGCAAGTGATATCAAGGGGGTTGCCGAGTATCTGTTGTGCTCTGGAGAAGAAATGTTCACCACAATCTTCATCTTTCCAATACGCCGCAGACCCCAGGCGAGCTGCTACAGCTAAAACCATGTGCAAGAGGGCGAGCTGACCCGATGTCCGCAGAGCTGCTGCATCATAAGGAAACTGGTTTGCAAATGATATATTGCCCCAGTAGAAAATGCCACCGCTAGGGAAATCTCCATTGCCATCCTGAGTAAAAAACCGAAACTCGGTGACCATGAGGGTTATCTCCGTCTGACTCGGGAGTTGCAACGGGTCAACAGGCGGAAGCTGCATTGTCCTCGAGTCGAACGTTTGATAGCGCCCAACGCTTGTGAGAAATGCTTGTCCCGAATGAGGAGGATAGCCTTGTTGGACGCCGACAAGAGGCTGTATCGTCGCCATGAATTCCTTAACTCGATTGAGAAAGTGCGCGCCAGATGACGGCCCAAGGTAACGCGCGGTACCATCTGGGTCGTGAAGCAGTCGGCCCTCAGAGGGAGCAAAGTCCTCAGTGGTGGCGCTACTGCCAAATGCTGCACTGGTATTGCTCGTCTCTAAGGTAGGCGCAGTCCTGGAGGATGGCGATATCACCAATCCGGATGCCGGAGTTACTGGCGCATTACGTCGCTCTAGTTCTTCGCATCTGGCCTTAAGCGCCTCCAAATCTGCGCGAGAAACAGATACCTTGTCGAAATCCAATGGGTATTCGCAATGCCTGGTTGCCCGATGACATTGGGAACATGGTTGCTCACCTGAGCATTTTATCCGTCGAAGGCTGCAGCTATTACAGCTGAGGCAGGAGGCTTGTTAGCTTCAAACTGTCTCTATAATTACATTTAAAGCAATTTGCAAAAGGCAGACTGGGGGCCTTGAAGCATTTGCTGGTACTTACGCAGTGCGGACTCGCTTGCGACTGCTCGGTGAGGTCCGCTCACGTCGACGGTGGACAGCTCGACGTGCACTGTTCGGGTCCCTCGCTGGCTCCACCGGCCACATATCTTAATAAGAGCCGCTCAGTTATGCGTAAGGAATAGCCGCTTAGTAATGCAGAATTGGTTGCGAGGTGTATTTGCTCAATTGGGTGTGCTGCGGACCTGTCAGTGTAAAGAAGTAGAGCAGTTCAAGGTACTAAGGTTACTAGACCTCAAGACTGCTTATTAGTCTATCAATCCTAAGTGCCTGATTAGTCAGGTGACTCTAAACCCAGGTATTACTAACAAGATATTCCAATAAAATTAAGCTATGGAAATTTATAACAAACTTGCCAAATCGAATACGCCACTAAGCAAAAGATTAAGCAATTGACCCAATACTTGGCATTAATCTAACAAACCATTTATTTTGACGATGGGATTGAGCCCGCTGAGAAAAAGCTTGGGTCAGCTGGTTCAATTGATCAAGCCGGGCGTTGGCCTAGTTGGCTTATATAATATACTTCCAATCTAGGTATAGTAGCATTCTAGATACAGTCGAGAAAATGCAATTTTCCATCTTGAAAATTCAAGCATCTATTTAACCAACCCCTCTCCTTTTAATACTCCTCAGCCTCTTTTTCTTTATTTAGCACTGCCTTATTGGTTTGCCTCGCCATGCCTGTTACTCGATCGGCTTCGCATGCCAGTGAAATGAATGCTAAGAAGACTATAGCGAAATGCACTTCAAAGCAACAGAATGACTTGCATGCTATCAACAACACTACCGCAAAACCAACTGCCAAAGATCCATCTCCAGCGGAGAGGCCACCTCAGAGCCGCAGATTGCTAGAATGGATATCGCTCAAAGATCCACCCAATGGTGTCATTCCAAATAGCGACGAACTTTTTGCCACCCTCCAAGAGATACACAAACTCAAAGAATGCATCCTCATCGCCCGAGGCCGTCCACGTGAACTAAATGAGACTGAGTGGTTGATTATCGGTAAGCAGCATTAACCTTTCGATGTGAGAAGATGCTATACCATCTTCTAATCAACTACTAGAGTGGAGAAGCAGCAGAGACAGGGAACAGTTTCTTACCTCAGAGCTTTTCCTCAGGTTGAATGAAGCTCTTGCACATCGCTCATGGAGCCAAGAAGTTGCCTGGCTGGTGCCTGATACTGGGATGACCATACACGCAAACCCGCTTTTCCCTCCACACAGGCTTTGTGAGGTCCTGACAATCTATTTCCCTGCAAACTTAGATCAGGAAGCTATTCTGTCTATTGAAACGTTTAGAGGGCTACCCTGCTGGCACATTGATGATGAAGACCCAGCCGAATATCCCTCGGCGGCGGTCAAGTCCCAGATCCCTGCATGGATAGAGGGGACTTGCGAGTACCAGAGACAAACTGCAAGGCGGTTGGCTTATTTCATCGAGTTCACTGACGAGGAAGGAGAACGAATCTATAAAGAAAAGGTGAGATATAATCCACGTGGACGGCCACCTTGGGACGTCATGGTGAATTTCTTTGACGAGCTGAAAGATCTTGGGATGATCGGGTACGAATCACTACATGTTGAATTCGTGGAGGTTGTTCACTATGTATCGGAGAACTACGTACCGAAGCCTCCCCGACCTATATCTCCTGAAACGAGGAAGCGTTTAGATGCTTTGCCAGCCTACGACTCAGATGAATCATTATAGAAGGAAAGCAATGGCAGAGCAGGTTGCACAGGGTGGTACCAATGGTCGTTCAAAAGGGCTACGGAACAACATACGGACTCTTAAAGAGACGTATTTTCAGTCGATTTACTAGCAGAGATTGCTTAGGTCCATCAGAGTCGCCCGGAAAAGGTATCGCAGAACACAAGATAGTACATGCCGAATCTCTAGGAGAGAAACAGAGAGGAACATGGACAAGATATAAACGGAAAAAGAGGGCAGGGGCTACATTTCGACATGTAGAAAGATGGATAGACTGAGAGCAGAATCGACGGGCTCTGCATCAATCAACCTAACTCGGCTTCTATAACAATACATCCGGTACACCTTGGCATTTCTTGAACGAACTTCAACACCTACTTATGTCGCCTCCGCCAGCGCCTCCGCGAATCACCCTTTGTGGATTCACCACAACAAACATTGCTTACTCCAGATCATCCTGCAGACCAGTCAATACACGAGGGCGCAACGTCCGTCGGTTTGGTCTTCGCACCAGGGGCATATCGGTGCTGGTTTGATTGTTCGATCGCTTAGCAATAGTTGATGTGCTGGTGCTCTGAGCGCAGATCTGTCGTGACCAGTCACATTGATCAAGATACATAGCAGTGGCAAACCAGGTATAGCTATCAGCATTCTTGACAGCTTTGGATTTTGATTCCGCAGCAAGGCAAGCCACATTTGGAGGAAAGTAAGCCTTTTGCCCATTGGTGAGCGTCTCATCGGTGACAACTTTAACCAATTCATCAGTATCAATTACGGGGTTTTGAGATCGTACAAAAAGCAGAAGGTTAACTCACCACGTTTCGTGACCAAGTGTGCTAACTCATGCATCAAGGTACCGGGCGTTGAAAGAGCTGCCCCTAGTGGTGTTCCGTCGGCTATGATCTTTTCCTTAGAGCGCCAAGCACTAAGGGAATCCTTTCTTTTAGCTCGAGTGAAGCTATATGGACACATGGTAATTGTGTAGACATTCTGTCTATCGGAGACGACCGTGAACCCTAATGTCGCCTCCATGGGGTTGTGGACACAGCCCGCGCCGTTGCCAAGAAACGCTTTATACAAAGGAGACCACCAGCTCCATTGTACAACACCGCCTTAATGATAATTGTAATGTCAGGGCTGGCTCAGGCTAGAGATTTGGCTTCAAATAGTTTGCTATTGATTGAACTCACCTGTTGTCTGAGAGATTGTCCTGCCATTCATTTGTCCATCAGATCCATAGTCCATCTCCGTCCTCCATCGCCAGCTATCGTCACAAAAGAAACTCGGCTGGGGAATTCCTGCATCCTCCGTACTTGTCGAGAAAGCAATGATCTGCCCGAAAATATCTAGTAGGAAGCATGTCAACCCCGGAGTCTACCCCTACTCAATGAACGATAGAGTGAGAGGCAGGTGGTAATTCAATCCCTGCCCTGTACTCTCAGCGTAGGATTAAATATCGCAAATGGAAATATCAACTAACATTTCACGTATGCGAATTGTGCCGAGTCAATAGCTGACACCATGGTAGGTGATGATGAATCGGGTTTTATTCCGAAGAAAGTCTCTACAGTTGCGCGCACCGTCGCACTAGTAGCATAACTGTTCAAAGAATCTAAGGCCACCTGAGCAATATCGATTGCCTCAGTATAGATTGCATTCAAATTCGCATCCGTTCCATAGCAGGTTCCACCGTAGGTACCGCTTCCAGACCGTGTGACAGGGCCTTGGCCCAGCTCAACGCGAAAGCGACTACCGATATCCAAAGCACAGGATTGATTAATAAACATGAAAATTCCTATCCAGTTCAGCAGCCACGTGCGGGATTTTGCAGGCAAAGATTCATGGTGCAAACAGCTTCTCTTATGGTCTCAAGCAAGAACCATGAAAATAGCTAACTTTGTTTAGGAAATAGCAACCAGCAATGTTGCAAGAGAGGGACGCGAAGAAAATTGAAAGGTTCAATGAAAACACTTCATGTATAGTGAAAAGAACGAAAAGATAAGTCAGTGATCTTAGGACCCAAATGAGAACGGGTGGAGAGGAGTGGCTAGGAATTGCTCATCTAGTGGAAGCTGGAATATAGACGAGTCTTATATTGTGCTGCGATGTCCCAAAACTCCAGCCAATTCCCAATTGGCCGAAAGCGAAACACCAAGCTAACCTCATAATAAGTTAGTGAAGAATGGGAACCCCAAAGCAACAATATATTTCTACATCAAAAGTACGGTAAAGTTCCCTCTGTAACGATCCTGCCAATTCGGACGCGCTGCTAGGCAAAAGATTGGGCGGTTGACCTGATAATTGGCAATCAACCTTGGCAGACTAACTAGTCATAAGGGATATCCCCTGTTACGCAATTCCGGATCGTAACATTTAGTATAATTTGTACTTGTATATAAGCGAATGTTACAGCCCCGCTCTCTCTCTATCTCCTCTCTTTTCACGGATTTACAGCCAGAACAGTCTAGACAGTATGCTTTTTCTCATTCAGTCTTTATTTCGGAGTGACAGTGGGCACCTGTAGTTTGCTAAACCAGGGGGCTGGCGTGAAAGCAATGGCCCAGGCATGCCGAGATGCCGAGAGTGTTGTAAACAATCAATGAAAATATGATAAGTCATAATAACCCAAGTAAAAGTCTTGGAAATAGGAACCAACACACTAGGAGACCCTGAACTTGAAACTTGAAGACAGATGTTGTTATTGTCTGGCGGAAGACGGGAAATATCAGCCCACCAACTTAGAATGAACAGTGGAGAGTGGGTGAGAAGGCCTGTACGCAGGAAAGTGCAAAAGAGAATTTTCCTCAGTGTACATGCAGATATGACTCTAGTTCTAAAATTCGAGGATTAAAAAATTGCACTTGGAGAAGATTTAGACTGTTCAAATCGGAACATTTCCGTGCTTTAACATTTACTTGGTCTGTCTAGATATGTAGAGCTGAGAAAGCCAATTATATCTGCAAAGGATCGTTGATCTTCCATCGCGGATACCGTTGGAGGGAACGAAAGGGAACGAGCGGAAACTAGTGGTGCTGATGTGACCAAATGGCCCCCAACTACGGAGTAGCTAGCATCGAAATATCCCTAAAGGGATCGATAGCCGCTACAACGGGGCAATGTCCATATCCATACTAGCTTTTCCATTCTAGATTACCTCTTGCGAGTCAGACCTTTTTTGAGTGGAGAAGCACCGCCGTTCTTTCGTCCTAGCGCCCTGCAAGGGCTCCTTTCAATTACACAAAGCTTAGCGGAATATCTTAACATTCGGTCTTAGGAAAACAATACAGAGTGCAGCAATTAATCACCGGAGTAGATAGACATCAAAAATGAATCTGTGGTATAAAGACTCGAATTAACTTAATCTTTTATTCCCATACACTCTTCGTTGTAACTTTCTTGCTCCTATACCTTAGGTGTCTCGGTGGAGCACCTTGTCAGAAGCAATGCGGTACCTTCGTCCTGCTTTTGCATTCTTTTTTCTTTCCTTCCTTACGCTCGTCTTATCTAATGATATATCTTGCGACTCGAAAAATCCTTGTACTGAAGGATGCTGTTCTAAATTATCGAATGTTTGCGGCTGCGGCCCAGATTATTGTTCATCTACCAACTGCATCGCTACAGCCAGTACAAATGGGACTTGCTCCCAGCTGGCTGAGTGCGATCCTGGTGTCTACCCAGGCTGGGGAAACAAGTGGGGTATGAACCATCCCAGATTGAAAGATGTTTTATAATACTGTCAAAATTATCTAACATTCTTGATATTCTAATTCAGGCACTCAGTATGCTAAATCCGAGAATTGCCCTTTGAATGTCTGCTGCAGCGAGTTTGGCTTCTGTGGAACAACCACGGACTTTTGTGGCGACACTACTGTTGCTGAACCCGTATGTGATGGAATTTCCGCAACAAAGAAGACTATCGCATACTATGAGGGTTGGAACTCTGAGCGTGCCTGTGACACCATGCCGCCAGAGAATATTCCAATTGGCGGTTACACGCACATTAATTTCGCTTTTCTGTACATAGACCCTGATCTTTACACAATAACACCGATGGAAACTTCTCAGCAAGAGCTTTATAGCCGTGTCACTGCGCTGAAAAAGCGCAAGAATGACTTGGAAGTCTGGATTTCTGTCGGTGGATGGGCCTTCAATGACCCTGGCTCAACTGCTACCACCTTTTCCGAGCTGGCGGCATCTAGGTCCAAGCAATCGACCTTCTTCGAGTCATTATTGAACTTTTTGGACAAATACGGATTCGATGGTGTGGACTTGGATTGGTATTACTTGATCCCCTCCCCCTGATTCCATTCCAAAATACCTTGACTGATGAGAGAAAAAAAAATAAAGGGAATACCCAGTTGACACTGGACGTGGCGGATCAGATGCCGATTATGACAACTACCCAAGCTTCTTGGCAAATCTTCGTTCTGCGCTTGATAGCGCAGATAAAGGCTATGGCTTAACTATTACCCTACCCAGTAGCTACTGGTATCTTCAGCATTTCGATGTCGTGGAGATAGCAAAGAGTGTCGACTGGGTGAGTTCTTCCAGCTTTACAGGATGGCTCTTGTTACTGGACTTATCTAACGCACCTTTAGTTCAACATGATGACATACGACCTTCGTAGGTTGAGGAATATATGTTAATACTAACGTAGTGTACCAGGCTAACTGCTATCAGATGCTGGCTGGGATGCAGCTGACCCTTGGATTGGATCTGTCGTCAACGCTCACACCAATCTTACTGAGATCATCTCGGCTATGGATCTTTTGTGGAGGAATGACATTCCTCCCTCTCAAGTTGTGATGGGACTGGGATTTTATGGCCGAAGTACTTCTCCCGCTCGAGAGAGAAAAATAAAACCACTGCTAATTCCAGGGCTTTTTAGGCTTCGTGCTAAATGATACGTCATGTGTCACTGCAGGATGTCCTTTCTCGACAGTTGGTACGTATAAAATCTGAGACACCAAGTCTCGTTGACACCACTACTGTCTAACACTATACTGAACAGGTAATGCGGGCGATTGTACAAACAGTGCTGGAATGCTTTCGTTCTCGGAAATTGAAGCAATTCTAAAGGATGCGTCTCGCAATGCCACCCAGACTTATGATGAAGCCTCTTCGGTTCAAATCGTCACATTTGATGAGAATCAATGGGTGAGCTATGATAACTGGGCATCATTTCAGGCTAAGTTGGACTACGCAAATTCCCATTGTATTGGAGGGTGGGTCGTAGTCTGTTTTCGAGAATATCTTAGTGTTGGTAATGAGCTAATCGTATAATGCAGAACAATGGTCTGGGCTGTCAGCTTGGACGTCGACGGAACAGCAACCAGTAAGTTGACCACCCTCAAGATCGTTCAAGAGGTTTGAGTTTCTGACTCTCCCCTTTCCAACAGATGCCCTTACCGGAGCCTCTGTTGTATTCCCCGGTAACGACGGTAGCAATGGAGGAAGTGAAGATGTTTATATTGGACCTGACCTGTGGACGAATGCAAGCAAGGAGATCTCTTGCGAGCCACCCTGCACCATGATCCTGCCCCCATTCCCACTAGCGTCTCCTATAACGATTGCCTGGCCAGCATACCAGACTACTATTGCATCAATCTCTGATGGTGCCACATTGACCAAGACCACTACAATCACCGTTGCTCCCTTCACTATCAACGAGATACCATTCTGGCCCATCACTGTGCCGGAAACTGGCGGAAATGCCTACTGAGCCCCATGCAGAGCATTGCTCCACCAACATTTGGTCTGATTTTGCCACAAACCGAAGCTACTTTCCCCCTTTTCCATACTGATTACAGTGCCACTCTTACCACCACTGCATCAACGGCAAATGCTACTGTGCCATCCGTAACAACCCCTGCTGCTGTCCAGAGTGGAATTGTCACCGATTGTACAGAGTTCTATCAAGCAATCGCCAACGATGGATGCTATTCCATTGCAACTGCACACGACATCACACTTGCGCAATTCATCGTAAGTTATGTGAGACTAAGAAATTTAAATAATCCATACTGAGCATTCTTTTTAGGAATGGAACCCGGCGGTAAATTCAGACTGCTCAGGACTTTGGGTTGATGAATATTATTGGGAGCCTTGACTCTTCCGATAGTTTGGCTTAATTCTAACCATATCAGGCGTTGCTGTTGCTAAAGCTACGAGCACCACCTCATACACACCCATCCTCGTGACCTTCTTTGATAATTCACATATTATTACCGTGGCGCCACAGCCGACAGCGACAACAATCCAGCCCCCCGGAACAAGTATCCCTATACTCACATACTCCGACGGAGAGGCACCCTCGAACGGAGGATGTAGTTCTGGCGGCGAAACTACTGGTTGTGGAAAGATTGATTGTTCCCTCTTTGGTTGTGGGGGTGAATGTGGATTCTTTGGATGTGATGGAGGCTGTGGCTTAGGATTCTGCGGAGGAGGCTGTGGTCTTCTCGGTTGCGGCCCCGGATGCGGAGCTGGTAAGTTAACTGTGTTCAATAACCAAGCACGCATATCATAGTTCGCCGATTGTGCACGCACTGACATATTTTCTATCGCGCTTCTAGGGAGCTGTCTTCAGGAAGGAGGTGGTGGTGGATCTGAGGAAGAAGAGACATCAACTTCTGAACCGTGCAGCGCAACTGCCACAGCTTCTGTCACGACTGTTTGTGACTATGCCTGTCCAGACGGAGCATCGACATCCTGTGCCACTCTCTGCACCTCGTTGACAGTTAGCTGTGAGCCTACCGGGTTTGTTAATTTCTCCCCTGGTACTGTGGACGCAGACGCGCTGCCACTCACATTGCTTGAAGCCTCCGATGAGGCCATGACATCCGCTGCTGAATCTTGGCATCCTGGTTGAACCCACTATACGCTAGCCTAGATCCTGTCATGACAAATGGCACCACCATGGCTGTATCGGCTACGGCGCCGGCTGTGACAACGTCTGCTCCAACAACTATCGCCACTGCTATCTCGGCCTCCTCTTGTGATATAAAAAGCACCAGCTCCTCATCCTACTGCTCATGCGATGGAGGATACGGCGTGACACTGTCAACAAAGGCTAACAAGTCCAAAACCACCTTCCTGGTCTGTGATGTCACTCCTGCCCTGACAGTTTCGACCATCACGCCGACAACGACCAGCACCAAAACCCAGTCTACTTCCACAACCACTTCTGCTAGCGAGTCTACATCCACGGGATTTGCTCTGTATATGACCTACTTCTCAGCCTCTGAGTGTCCCATTGGATTCACATGCGAGGCTGACGGGAAATGGAATGCGGTAATGGTGGACGATGTTTGGAGCGATGAAGCGGCCGTGCCTATTAAGGGCACGTGGAACCAGGATGGCATGGTTGATGGAAGTCAAGCAACATTCTGTGGTCAGACTTCGACTTTCACAATCGATGGCGATGACATCAAGGGCTCAAGCAGTGTCGGCAAGTATAGCTCATATATTTGCAAGAAGCACGCTATCCCTGAAGAGAATACTTGGTATGATCCAGAAAACACAGTAAGTTATGATATTGAAGGGGCATGGGTGTGTTTCACAGATATCTGTACCTAAGTGATCTTATATAAAATAGTGATTAAAAGGGGGAGTTACATAATATAGTTATAGTAAGTATTACTATTAGAAACCAACACTAAGAAATATATATAGCATTCTAGTCAACATGAATACGCCAGATCTCACGATCGCAGCTTCCTTTGAAGGCAGTACGCGTGTGAAGCATTGCATAGTTATCAGATACCAAAACATCGCCTTTCTGCCAAGAGAAGTATAAGCACACTCGACGATCAAATAGTATTGAATCAATGAGGGCAACGAGGTTTTGTGAGCCATTGTCGATGCTGATATCGTGGGAATTGTAAGCAGTCCGCCAGCGAGGCCAAGGTTGAAGCCAACGCACGCAGGGAGTGCCCAGCGTTGGGTGAGGGACGATAAGGGGCAGATCACCCAAGTCGTGTTGGAAATATCCATGACTATGGGTGCTCCAGCGGATCTTAGAGAGTTTTTTGATGCTATAGGAGCGTGGTAGGTGACACACAAAGCGGGATGAGGATGCGAAGAGGGTATAGCCATCTCCCGGGTCTGCGGCTGACTGGCACACGAAATACTGGAATCGTGGCACGTTTGATACTTGCTTCTCCTCGCCAGTATGCTCATCCTTGATTGCCATCAGCTTGAACATGCCGTCGTAGTGCATAGGCATGGCTTCATTTGAGACAACACTGTTACTGGAGGCGTCCGAATTCCTCTCATCCTTGACTTCCTGGATAATGCCAGATTTCCAAGGTAAAACTGTACCGAGGTCGTACGCCTTGGCTGTAAAGGCACGACGGTCTGTCGTGTCGGCAAAGTTGCGCAGAATAATTGGGGAACATAGCTCGGCAAGATGGCGGACATTTTGCATATCGACAGTACACAACGCATACTTGGGAGACCGAATATTGCGCGGTCGGACCACAATACCCGTTGGATACAGATACTCAAAGTCTAAGTCCTTTTCATTCCACGAAAAGACACTTGAGCGCTCTCGGAAGTAGAACGGTTGGCCCTCCTTATATATCAGCTCGTGAGACACGGCCAAGACTTTGTGTGCATGCATCATAGTTATAGTTCCATCGACCTTACGCACCACCACACCATGCCATGGAGTCATTGGCACTTCATTATCCTGTGGCAGTAATGCGATGGAGATCTTTTGGGCATCCGTAGATGGATGGATTGATAGGCGAATAGATGCGGGAAACTTCCTTCGAATAGCTTCGGCAAAGGCCTTTTGAACAAAAGTTAGGCTTATTTGCTGCTGTCGCCAATTATATTTATGATAACACAGACGTACCTTTCCGCGCCACAGCATGCGCTTAGCTATCTCACCATTCTCCTTCTCAGTTCTCGATCGTGCCTGCTGGATATCACGTTCTGTCTCGAGGAATTTCTTATACCCACGATATGTTGCAGTCACGTCAGGGTCCTGGGAGATTTGCTCGGTGACATTATATCCTTGAGGGACATTTCTCTCAAGCTGTTCCCGAAATTCAGGAACCATAGAGAGATATCCCTCTTCCGTTAATGTGCTGCAATGGGCATACTCAGATCCCAAAAGCTCATATATGCGTGAAAACCGTATATTGTGACAACCCAATTCTTGAGCCATTTGGCGGAGAGCCTGGCCATAGTCCCATACCTCACGATCAGACACACTCAAAAGATCTGAACAAGCTTTCAGTGGAAGTTATATTTGAGCCATCGGAGGCGCGGGTTCTTACCGTTGTACGAGATGCCATCGGAGATGATTGTCAGATGGCAGGCATTGTCTGTGACGTCTTTAATAGATTCACAAAGCCCATCTAGATGCAGAAGAGAGACACGCTCTGCTTCGTCTGGAAGTGGACCTAACACCTTTTGTGATCGATTGGACGACTTAAAAGGGAATGCAGGTAGGATTAGTTCAATCGAATCGCCACGGTCAATGAAGTTTTTAATCAGCTCTTGTGAATTTAGCACCGACGGAGGCATATCCCAGTCATTCTGATATTGAATACGGTAGCGATTCAACACCAATGCCGCCGCCGTAGCTTTATCAAGAGCTGATTTTGGCGGAGGTTGGTGAGGTCCAGCAGAAGGTTTGCGCTGTACCTCCTTGACATCTGGAGATTCAAGCAAATGGTTCATTTCCTGCCGAGCCTGTGACTTGGCAGCCTGTAAGTCCAAAACCCCTCGATCGAAGGTTTGGAGAGGCACTTGTGCCATAACCGGCTCGAGAGGGATAAAAACCATTGATATGAACTTGACTCGTAGTGATAAAGCAGCGAGAGCGATGTAAAGACACTATACAACGTGATGTAATATAAACGAGAGTAGGGTAGGTGAACAACAGTTTATATGTAACTGTCTCCCGATATTTCTTTTATAGTCGCCTTTCCTCGCTATAACAATGAGGTGCATTATCTATGGTAGCCAAGCATAGGCAGTGCCTGGGGGAGGTGACCTTGGGTACCTGGCATTGTTGCAAATGGCTGGGTGATGAAACCAACACCCCCCTCCCTTCCCTCACCCCCTCTCTTCTTCTTTTGCCAATCCAACATCAATCCCAGCCGGCAGTTACTAATTACCTAAATAACAGTCATCATTATCTAATGGTAATAAGACGTGCAGTAATTTCGGTCAATAATATGATAAGCAAGGGTGATGATTGATTCTTGTGATATTGCAATCCACATGGCACAGAAAGATACTTGAAGTAGACACAGATGACGTGAGATTCTTATGCTTCTTACTCTTTGCACGAGGCAATGATATAACAGAGTCCACGCTCACTCCGTTCTTCGTTGATGAATGAGCACATAATTTTTCTATTCTCCCCATACTCTCTACAAGTCTCTCTTGCCACGTAATAACATGCCGTTCTTTCCCCAACCCCCGGAGCCGGAGGCACTTGGCGTGCACCGAGTACTCTCTCCTCGTGCCGGTGTTCTTGTTAGCCCACTATGCCTTGGTACGATGAATTTTGGCGGAGAATGGTAGGAAGATGACCCAATCGATTTTTAACCTGTACGATGGCTGAGAAATAGTTAGGAACGAGCTACTGGGTGAATGCTCAAAAGAAACGGCATTTGCTATGATGGATTACTTCAAGGAGCACGGTGGAAATTTCATTGACACTGCCAATAATTATCAAGGTGGTAACTCTGAGCGCTGGATCGGCGAATGGCTGGAATCTCGTAAGTGTCGAGATGAGATGGTTATTGCCACAAAGTATAGCAATGGCTTCCGAATTCATGAGAAAGGCATTCAGCATTCGAGCTTTACTGGAAACTCGACCAAAAGTCTATACACAACTGTCCAGGCTAGCTTGAAGAAGCTTCGAACAGACTACATTGATATAATGTACGTTCATTGGTTTGATTTTACCACTTCGATTGAAGAGATTATGCAGTCTCTAAACCAACTCGTCCTCTCTGGTAAAGTTCTCTACTTGGGCATTAGCGACACACCTGCTTGGGTTGTCTCTCGGGCAAATGAATGTATGTATCTGCTTCTTTCTTTGTTTCTTTCTGTTTCTCTCTCTCTCTCTTCCCTTTCTTAGCGTTTATTCCGTCTCTTGTGTCAGAGACCTTCAAATAAAGCGTATACTAATACCACCAGGAAAGACGCTCGATCGCACGGACTGCGTCAGTTTAGTGTATATCAAGGCCATTGGTCCTGTGCCGCTCGTGATTTCGAGCGAGATATAATCCCAATGTGTAAGGCCGAGGGCATGGCTCTTGCTCCTTGGGGTTCGCTCGGTGGAGGCTACTTTAAGACTGACGCCGAGCGCGCTATGGTGAGAGAGACTAAGCACGGTGGCCGGAACATACCTGTAATGGACACTAGCAATCATGCCAAGGTTGGCAGGGTGCTTGAAGAGATTGGCCGCATCAAGGGGGTGCCAATGACAAGCGTGGCTCTAGCTTACGTTATGCACAAGACCCCTTATGTCTTCCCCGTTATCGGTGGCCGCAAACTTGAGCATCTGAAGGGTAATATTGAAGCTCTGAATCTAGAACTTACAAAACAGGACATGGATATGATTGAGAATGCTGCGCCATTTGATATTGGGTTTCCCATGTGGTTTAATGGGGAGGCTAACCCAAAGAATAACTTGCTCTTGCAGAATTCTGGTCATTATGATTACGTTGAGGATCCAAAGGTAAAGTCTTATCATATTGAAACCCTAACCCACTTTTGCCACACATGCTAATAATATATCACATTCAAGCCAATTCCACCAAGAAGGAAGCTCGACAGTAGCTCATTAAATAGAAAAGGCAATTAGAGTGGAGGAAGCTTTACTTGAAGATTGCTCCTTAGAAGCTCATAGCTAATAAAGATAGCTCGTTATCTCATTCTACGTCAATATTATAACACTTACTCAATAATTATCTAAGTCAATTCTCTAAGAAAATTTGATCAGTATTACGAAGCATTGTATACTACTCTGCCTCGTAAAAAGATCACATTCAGATGATTCATCACAAAGGCCAGCGACAAATTGGCAGAGCTAACCACTTCTAGAACATGACAAGTGATATGTTAACTAATGCCAGTATAGGCTAGCTGACGATTTTGCTTGCATGGCGTTCGGATAAGCGTAGGCATATTAGGCAATTTTCAGGGGAGGGGGGGTGATGTCTGGGGTCTCGACATCCCGCTACAACTACCTTCCTGTTTATTCAAAGGCATTGGGG
>PXNZ01000850.1:0-25510 GCA_003012085.1 Trichoderma brevicompactum
TTTTTATAAAACTACTTATCTAATTATTTAAATAACCAACCAAATGTATATCTGTATAGTAAAAGTTTATTAATATTGGCTTTTAAAATACAAATACTTTTATAATTATTAGGATATTTGAAGCTATCTTGGTGTACTTACCCTGGAGGGTTATTATTACAGCTATATACGAAGTACTGGGTTGCGATAACAAAAGTAGCTAAGCAAAAGGGTGTTTGTATACTTGTAATAGCACGCAAGAGGTCCTTTATATTTAGTAAGGCAAACCCAATATTATGCCTAGCAGCCTTCTTTAATACTTCGAGGGAGGGGTCACCCTGGAGCAGAGTACAGCATTGGAATCGACCGGGTAATATCCTTCAGGCTCATCTTGCAATATGGGGTTTAATAGTAGAAGTAGTGCTGAAAACTTTGATTTGGGGCAATACGCTTGGCTATGGCCAACCTGTGGGCTTAGCAGTGTTGTCCCTTATAGAAGTAAATTAGGACGTGTAGATACAACATTGAAGGAGAGCTAACTAACGATTTAGACACCTGCAACATATTTTATAACAACCTTTTGAAGAATGGAAGATAAAGTGGAAACCTCCTAGGTTACATTAGGCTGCAGCAAAGCTTAGCGGTGATTACTAGCCTAAGACCCCCTATATTATTAGCGTATCAGCCCCCCAGCTATTAAGAGGTTAGGGACAACTGCTAACCTGTTTATCAGGTATTTGTGGGAAGGATAATACATGTGAAGCGCCCCAGCTTGACTTTTATAAATGTGTTGACATTGAAACTCTGCACGGATATTGAATGCGTGCGTGACCTTGGCCTAATTGCGGTACCTCGAACATTATCGCTCGTGATTTATGCACGAATTGAATTTGCGAGAAGTGGGTAATCGGTTCAAGATTGTGCGTATAATTCTACTCTTGATATGTGCCTGACAATTGCACCGATCTTGAGTGTCCAGGAGCGAGTCAGGTTGTTTTGTGCTTTGCAAAGAAGTACCTGCGATGCTATGGTAATTGAAGGAATGATATCATATTCGCGCTGCATTGTAGTGATTGGCAGAGAATATAGGCCAGCGTGATCACTGTTGCTAGGAAAGGGTCGCTAGCAATGAGCGGTTGCGACTCTCTATGTTCTAGGATAATCCGATTGGTAAGACTATTGGAACATTCAAGTCTGAGATTTCTTTCAGCTGAGTAATGATCGCCAGGCCTCTCGTGAGGAACTGAAGGAGGTTTGAGGTTTAGTTTAAGCTTTTTATTATCTGCATCAGGTTGTAGTCTACTTCGTCTAACGACTTTGAGACAGTACCTAGCTGTACGATTAACGCTGCAATTGGTCATTATGCTCTCAATATTATTCTCGAAGTCGCCCAACTATGTGGCCTACGAAATTATATCCCAAAGCTCTAAGTCTATAAGTGCTAGGCCGACCATATTGCCCCAAGTCGGAATCAATTCTCCTACGAGGATATAATTCATACCCCTAAAGACTTTTAAGTAGAGGGTTACTGTTATATATCCTTCCGGGCGCAGATAATGCTCGGCGTTGCAGGGCTAAATAGCAGGGAGGAGTAGACGACATTGTATTTTTCATAGAATGCAGCTGGGTTATCAATGGTGTCCTATTTCCTGACGAGATGCTCAACAACCCATACCGTTCGTCTGGTATCTCTACGACCCGTTAGACAACTGTATTCTTGAAGTCCCAATTTAAAAAATCAGGCAACATATTGTCATTAATATGCTCCATAGGTACATGGGCCTTATACACTCACCAATATGACAGCACACTCTACAGTCTTGAGCTGAGATAGGATCCTAACTGTCGTAGTTTAATTGGCAAAAGATGCTCTTAAAGTGTCCCTCAGCACAACCTTTACCAGACGTCATCTTAGTTGGTGGTTGGCAGCCATAGTTTTCGTAGAAGAAGCAGTTCAATCTGCTGTTCCCGCTGGTCTCCTGGGCTTCACTTAAGGAGCCTTCCCATTCGTAATCGTAGCATTGAGATTCGTATATGTATGCAGACGTCTGGAAGCCACTGGAGCATCCCGAATTGGACCAGAAGTTGATCTGGTAATCGTAAGCTATCACGAGGGTTGAGGATAGACCAAGAATAAACATATGATGAAACTTCATCTTGATGGTCTGTGTATGTTATAGAAATCTTGTCCAACAGAGCTATAGCATATCCATAAAATGACAACTCATCAAAGGTCAGAATGTTCCAGCAGTACAGCGGGATATTGAGAATATAGACGCGGTGTCAGTTTGTGAGAATGTAGGCTGATAGTGAAACCTCCAACACAGTCTCTGAGCAATTTATACTCGTAAACTACTGCTGGTGGCGGCGCTATTTGTATGCCGTGGTAAGCGATAGCCCATGAAGCAATGGCTTGGGCACGCAAATTGCGGAGCAGGTACTTGCTGTTTAGCAGCATGCATAACACCGGCTTCTTAAATAGGAAAACGCAGAAATCCAATGTCTTGCAGGGGGCCATGCAGTGTAACCAAGCTACGTCTACTTTAGGCTATGTTCCAGATCAATGCACGTTGCCCAGCCGAATCTTGCCAGCCCAGGCAAGATAGCGTTTCATTCGAGGTAGATGTCCATTCAAAGTGTGCTTATTACGTCTTCCGATTTGTCTAGTTCTCATTAACTTGCCCACGTGAAAAGATGGTGGGAAGTGTAAGACCGTCTCCACAGCACACCACTCTGTGGGACAGCCTCACAAAACATTAGACAAGCCAATCACTTTTTTTCCCGAATTGGGTTGGAGAATGCCCTGGTATGAATATCAAAGCCATCGAGATGTACTCGGCCTCTCACGCAGGAATGCAGTATTTCTACAAGCAAAAGCATTGTTCAATTAGACACGACAGCGATGGTAAATGTAATCATGAGAACCTATGCTATGTAGTAAGCTTAAACTCGACCTGTCGGATCTTTCCATATCATAAACAAATACAAAAAAGTAGGGTAGACATTTAAACTAACAAAAATAATAAAGACTAAAGTGAGATTAAGAGTTCGAGAGCCTTGGGTGAAAATGCTTGTTGCGATTGCCTCTAAACTCAACAAAGCGCACAAAGCTGTGAATGAGCAAAGACACACGCTGATGCACAAAGAATTCTAAAACTGGTATTTTGAGCAATATAAGAAGGTAATTCTACCAAGTGAAGGCAAAACTTATCAAGATGGTAGTTCATTTACTTTGCAAGGCTGTGCAAAGCTGTTGTAAGCACCTTATTGTTATCAGTTTGATTACGTAGCCGCAAACCAATCAATCATTACCTTAAATGTGAAATCTCAATTTCGCATTTAGATGTTCTTGCAATGTGTGTCACGCTAACTTTCAACAACAAGGAGCAGACAGTCCAGCTTAGGTACACCGATACCCGGAACAGTTATTAGATTAGGCTAGGCTAAACTGTGGCTTCAAATTTGCAAAGTCAGTCTAATTATACAAGGGTTTCATTAATCGTCTTTCCATAAACGATCTTATGATCTTGTTGCCACGTCGAGTATTACGAGTGTAATGTTTATGCTAAAGTTGTCATGTGAATATTATGTGGGAATTATTAGCCGTTTCTAGCTTTGATAACAAAGGGCGTAGAGTAACTATACACTCCATGCTAGGCAAAGTATGGTGACAGGTATAGTGAGAGTGCATAGGCGGCTGAAATAGTACAAATATAATTTTTCGCTTTATATGCTCTTGTATTAGCCTCAGCGTAGATAAAAGGCTGGAGCCAGGTGAATAGCAGTATGTAGATAGCAGGGGTTTATATAGCAGTATTACCCAAATCCTGCTATTCTTATAATGTTTTATGTGCTTGCTAGTGTGTTATTTACTTGGGAAAATATAGAGCGACAATTAAATTAGCTTTGTGATGACGATAATAAGTTTATGAACGATGTCGCAAAGTATATCACTGGCCTAATATACCAAAGAAGCGCGGAAATATAACACGGAGGGCCGGAGAGCAAGCAAGTAAATAGCATATCTAGACTTTGGCCAGCATTTGTATCTCAGAAAAAAGTAATAACCAAAGGCTAGGTAGATAAAGTGTTTATATATTATTCAGTAAGGGTAAGTGCTCAATGAGTCCGGGCTAGGATTCAGGTGGTATAACAGTTATACTATCTGAAAGTTAGATTTTATTGCTCACCACTTAAAAAAAGATACTTGCTGTTACTATTCGGTCCACTATAACAAGGATACCCCTTATAAGACTATTTGGTCTGCCAGATTGATGCCAAACCATCGGATCGATCGCCTAATCTTTTGCCTAGCGGCGTGTTTGAATTGGCGAGTTTGTTAGGGAATCTAACCCTTGATATAATAAGTGGCCATTTTGTGATATTAATATATCTTCCCAAAGCATCGATGCCTTTGAGAAGAAAGCAACATCTGACCAAATAAACTTTCTCATAATTTCAAATATCCTCGAACGAGAGTTGTAGATCCCGGAGAACCTTGTAGTCATATTCGACCGAAGAAGATTCACATAAATTGATCGAACTAATCCAGGTGAAGCAAATGTGCCGCCAATACACATGAGCCAAAGCAGCAAGTCGGAGTTTTCATCCCATATAGAATCCATTTCAATCTTTTGCAGTTGGCCAAGAAGTTGTGAGGATAAATAAGACTGGAGACCACACATCAGCACAATTTATCTATATTACGAAAACAACATAACTTACTGGAATAACTAGAGCACACCAAGGATGGCAACATAACATAATAGAACATATATACGCTGCAGTATAACAGCACTTCAGCATGGGGGAAGGCATCGCCAAATTCACAAGCCTCGATTGAATAGAGGCAGTATGGTTGTTTATGTAGGCCATGAAAAAAGGATCGCCCTTTTTATAGCTTGAACAGTTTCGTATACATTGCAATGCATGAAGATCTTCCAGTATTTCGATAAAACCCTCACTTAGCAAGTGTGATATTATCTCAAATCCCGATGGAAGTTGGTAGAAACTAGGTGTGAATGGATCTCGTTGCCAGAGTAATTCCGAGAAGGTAGTGTGATCAACTATTCGGTCAGAGCCTGACAGAATTGACGCATTCAAATCTTGCCTATACTCTTGTCAGGTATTGATCTTTCTCTTCTAATTTAATGTCTGATTCACCAGAATATTGCACGCTTGATGCCACCCGTGAGATAAACACTCTCGTTGCGAGAGATGTCGAGTAGCTGCCTCACTGCTGCCATATGAAGTCGAACCTGAGAGGTCATTCCTAACTGAGCCTTGAGCAAGGAGAATTAGTATTCCTGCCAGCTAAGTCCGGCATAGATGCCTACCTCTACACCCGTCAGTAGAAGAATAGCTCCAATTGTGGACTCTGACACAGCCCCTTTGATGCAGGCCACTTTGCCTCGAATACAGCCGATGGCACAGACCTTGTATCTGAGGCATTCGATGTCCAAATTTCCCTCTGTCACTGCAAACAATAGTGAAAACATAACCGCATTTGAAAGTGCAGGGTCAGTTAAGCCTGTACGAAAGACAGTGTGAAAGTTTTGGAATGCGAGCTCCTCGGCAATACTGAAGACTGGCTCAGAGGCTACCCTAGCTCTGCCTATGCCATTTACTGTTAAAAAAATTCACGTCCTTTGCAGCGGGTAATTCCTCACTGTCCCCTAGTAGCATTTGTAGCCGCGAGATATCCACGGGAAGCATACCAAATGGATCGGTCTCGCTCGCAGATAGAGACGGGATTAGCATTGGTGGGTTTATAAAATGCGATTCTTTACCCAGCGCATTGCGCTCCTCCCCCAAAACTGTTACTCGAAAATTGTGTTTTGATTTTTGTTCGAGCAACCGTTTCGCCTTGAGGGCTCGCTTGACTGCATGTGATTTAGCCGAGCGGCTCGTACTGCGATTCTGCTTATTACAAGGGCCTTTAATTGAAATAAATTTGAACTCATCGGCTGGCGATGTTTAAAGCTTAGTTGATGCGAGATTAATCGGATTTGCCTTGCTTACCTTCTGGTTTGAGAGGCTGGGCAACCATATTGCGCAATAGTCACCAGCCAAGAGGACCACGTTCTGGTTTGGGTTGTAAAGGACTCGATAGTAAGACACATTAACTGCACTCTGCTTCTCTTGCTTTTACATCAGTCTGCATACATTTGCTTGCTAAATGAATCTAGGACTAGAGCCTGGATGGAGATAGCCTGGTGCGTTGCTTATAAATCATGAAGTTCTAAAGCCTCTTTTAGCATGGTTCTGGCCCCACTCTACTCTTTGGGATAAACCTTACTGCCCGATTTGGAAATACCTTACTCTTCACTGGCATTATCCATTCTGCAATTGGAACTACGTCAATTTGTTTTGAAAATTTATTCTTATGAATCTACAATCTCAAATATGCACCTGGCTATCTCCGGTGTCTTGTTTCTCCATAGATGGGAACTATAAAGCCGCAGATACTACCCGGTCGAAACATTCATGCCTTCAGAAAAAGCCATAACTAACCAGCCTCTCAACTGGAATTCTCCTCAACAATGGATAAAAGCAATCTTTTTGAGCCATTGACAATAGGCAATATAGTGGTGAGCCATCGCATAGGGATGGCTCCGCTAACTCGCCTCCGTGCAACAGACGATCGTGTTCCTCTACCGCTTATGACCGAGTACTACGGCCAGCGGGCTGCTGTGCCAGGTACTTTAATCATTAGTGAGGGTACTTTGATATCGTACGAATCTTGTGGTGGATTTGCCAATGCACCTGGCATATGGAGCGAAAACCAAATCGCAGGCTGGCGGTCAATCACCGATAGAGTTCATGACAAAGGAAGCTTTATCCTCTGCCAGATCTTTGCCATGGGGCGTGCTGCGGATGAGGAGATAGCTAGAAAGGACGGAGTCGATATTGTGGGCCCTAGCCCTATTCGTATCGACGAAATCACGCCAATACCACGCTCTATGACGCTCGATGAGATTAAGAAAACAGTCCAAGATTTCGCAACAGCTGCACAAAATGCCATGCTTGCAGGTTTTGACGGTGTAGAAGTTCATGGTGCAAACGGCTACCTAATCGATCAATTCAATCAGGATAATAGCAATCAGCGTCATGATGAGTACGGCGGGAGCATCGAGAATAGGTCCCGCTTCATAGACGAAGTCATGAAAGCTGTTGTCGCTGCTATAGGGCCAGAACGAGTCGGTCTTCGTCTCAGCCCCTGGAGTTCATTTCAGGGTATGAAAATGACAAATCCAATCCCGCAATTTTCAGACATCATTAGCAGGGCTAGTAAGCTGAAGCTGGCTTATCTTCACCTGGTGGAGTCTCGCGTATCCGGTAGCCATGACTGCGAAGGCAGTGAAACACTGGAATTTGCCTATGAACTCTGGAACAGACCGCTCCTGATAGCTGGTGGCTACAAATTAGACGATGCCCAGAAGCTAGTCAATAAGTACCCTTACAAGGATATTGTTATCATGTACGGAAGATATTTTATTGCAAACCCCGATCTGGTGTATAAGATCAAGGAAGGGTTGCAATTTACTCAGTACAAACGCGAGACGTTCTATACAGCAAACGAGGCATTGGGCTACATTGATTATCCATTTAGCGCCCAGTTTCTTAAAAGTCAGAGTCATAAAGCTGTTCCAACATAAAACAAAAGAGCGGCTCTAACAGCTAAAGGAAGTCTAAGTTGTACTAGCTTGTAAGGACGCTGGGGAGTTAGACTTTATTTATAAGAATTAAAGACTAGGAAATATTGAATAGTTTTATATAGCTAGTTATTAACATCAATCCAATGTTAAATCATAATCCAGTTTTCCTGCTACAAATAGTAATACCCATAGTACTGTTACTTACAAGTCCTCTTAGCCCATTGCTAATATAAACCTAGAACTGCGGGTTTGTCCCTTGGAAATTATTAGTGTTAGTAATCTAATATATTTGGAATACAGTTTGTCCAAGCCAACTAGTATTTCATCAACGTATTATAGTTGCAATTCTCAATTGCATCCGGGTAACTGTGAAAACAATTGAATACCCCTTACAGAAGCTAGTAAGTCAATACATGTGCCTGAGCATCTGGAATCATCAGAACTAACTGTCTGCACAATCTCATAAGTATGACGGTTGAGCGACAGTGCAAACCGGCAGCTTGGATCCAAAGAACTGCAGCCCTTCATTTCCAAATATACCAGCACCGGTGTAGAGATTGATTGCTGCATGATTGTTAGGGATATTACAAACGTTTTCCTGTGTGCCGATAGTGGCATTTAGAATATATACGTCGTCACAGGAATCACCTTTCACACGCGGCCAGCTTATCCGGTCTGTAAAGGCGTTATAATATTCAATAGCTACCAGGATTGAAAGTAATATAATTGCATATTGCCTGTTCAGTTGATAGTGTTACTATAAGCCTGACACAAAGTTCTGCTGTATTAGGAGGAGATGATGGGATAGATGACGTAGATGTCTGTTTTGTCATTGGTGATCCAATACCTCTCATATCACCTAAGCTGCTGGGATATAATATTACCCCAATTGCCGTGGATTCCAGTTGAGGAGTGTATTCGGTTAAGGGAACCCAAATTTCGTCACTGAGAATGTATATTGGTGCAGTAGTTATAGTGCTTGCAACATCTGTACTGGTTATGCCATAACCTACTACAGAAGAACAGGTGGATGTACACGTGCTTGGGGCTGCAGTACAATACGTTTGGTAATCTGAAGTTGTGGCGGTTTCACATTCACCTGATGATTTCGGGTCTTTTGGCTTTTCTGGATCATTAGAGTCGGGAAAATTTGGATGGAAAGATATGATTAGCTGATGCAGTGTATCATTGCCTTCCCGTATAGGACACTGACCATTCCCACCAGAACCTCCGCAGTCTAATAGACAAGGCACACTACAGAATAATAAACATTTATGCCCGCACCTAGCTAGGCAAGTTGGCTTAGGAGGTCCATAGATAAAGGCGGATGGGAAACGTGGATCCTTTTGCTGCTCGAGTATGGGAATGGGGGGACATTTCTTCGGGTATTGGCTGTATGGGTAACTGCTGAGCTTTTTAAAGGGTTGGGAGTTGTCTGTAATAACAAATGTATGTAGTAAGATACTACTAAATGGATAAATTATAGTGTTTGCTACAGCCGAATTAATTGGGACACCCCAAACGGAATTGTAGTTCCTATAATAGGAGGAAGAGTTAGGGGGTAGGGTAGTGGTTTCAGTTATGGCTGTATAGTGAGAGATGGCTACAGTGTTGGTAACTGTCACGTCAACTGTTGATTAGCCCTTGACTGATGTTGTCACATCACTAGTGATGTATGCAGTGTTGTAGTCCATCGAAGGTCTAATGGCATTGTGTAGAGTGGAAATGTGATTGGTGTTGTTGTCAATAGGGTCATAGGTTGCAGGACAAGTATACAAGGTGGAGATCATTGCATCGTTGGCTGTTGTTGACCCCAGATGGTTGTATCAAGGAAAACAAAGCCTGAGCCATCGCCCTCTCCTCCATCCTGGCTTCCATAATTGCCAAGGTTGCTACTGGCGCACGCACTTTTAGTTGTGTTATTGAATAAAGAAAGAAATACCAGTAGAGAAAAAGTCTGAATATTTCCTTAAGTGAATATGTAATACAGCTGAAATCCTGAAATTTATATCAATCGTACGCAGTTTGCATGTCTCTGTCGAAGCGCAACCAAGTTAATCCAAAAAAGAACAAAAACCTGCTAAATATATGAACGTATTCCTCGAATTGATCAATGGAAGGGCCTATGTCGTTTTGCATCCATCATCGTCACAATCAGCAAAGGTCGGGTCAGATTCCCGTAGAGAGCCTCTAATTGTATAAGGATCTACTGCTGTAGAGTTGGGCTGATAGTACGGAGTCTCTATCTGTATATGTCCAAAGAAGATCTGTTTCTTGTGTTACTATCTGATATAGTTATATATTGAGCAGTCCTTACATTTGAAGCATTGGAACACTGGTATTGATATAACACACTATGCTTACTTTGAGTACCATAAAGCCAAGTGGGGCCCTGAGACTCAACCAAGATGCCATGCGCCTCATATACTTATATATCTTGTCTTAATGTTTTCAGAGATGCCGTCGTTGCCTTCAGTTTCATCGGTATTCGCAGGATTATTGAGGTCACTTATACCTTCTTAGTTGACGCTAAGATCCATAGACAAGGCCAATTTAGTAACGTGCAGCATCATAGAGGCTGCCATGCACATTGTGTTTACTGAAGTTGCTCCAGCGGGGTAATCAACTAGTAGTAGATCTAGTCTGGCAGCTCCACCGACTCTGAAGTGCGAGTCTATAAGATGTGTCAACAATCATCAAATGAATGACTGTATATTATAGAAAACACCTTACCCTACAGGCTAACAGACCCTTATATAGACTCATGAACGTTCCATTCCATGAGTATACAACCTGTGGTCGGCCCTCTTACCGCGAACAACATATCCAGGATCTCAACTATACCAGAATTGCCCTCATTACCAACTTGAATGAGAACCTTAGAGCTCGTCTGTTCATTAAATAAGCTTCCACTACAACAATCTGAATCCAGCTGGATCCATTGATAATAGATCCAACGGGTAATTTAATTGTTACCTCAGCAACACAGATTCCTGCTGGGAAGAAAATCACAGAACCAATGTTGCCAGAAAGTAAAGAGTTAATAGCCGCAGCCTGACCACCTGTTCCGTCATTCGATATGCCGTGAGCCGTGGCTATTATAGGACTTAAGCTTTCACACCGATGCTTGGGTTTTACAAAATATCGACCCATACTTGTATCCAGAAGATATATGAGCTTGCTAGGAGTTTGGGTAATGAATCCAATTTTTCTAGCACCAGACCCATCGGAATTAAAATATTAACGGCCCATTCCCCAAGGATTGAAATAAAGATCGCTAGTAGAGCCGGGCAGAATAGTTTCACCGTCAAAAACCAGAACAACAGAAGCAGAACTTTCTACAAGCGGATTACAAGCATGATATCTAGTTCAGGATCGTGTCCACTTAACGAGATGGCGTATGGGACGCTGTTGAAGTGAGAGTCAATTACACTAACAGATCCTGTGCCCAGACTGTCTGTGTCAGAGTTGGAAGCGAGATCAAGTGCAATGTAGCATAGTTACACATAGAGATTCTTCCATGTAAAATCCTAGTCCCAGATCATAGAAATGGCAGTCAGACAGGAAGTAAACTGAGAGTTGTTCGCCGTAATTTCTTACAAATGGCTCTAAAGCCAATATTGCCTGCAAGTTGTTTCGTAGTTAGACTTAAAGATCAGCAGAGAGGATAAGTGCATCCTGTAAATCACTCACAAAACCATCACTTCCGTTCTCCATGAATATTCCAACCGCAGTAACAGATTGGATAGCTATCGGAGTAGCCATGTTAAAATCGCTGTTGGTAATGCTCGTAGCCTGTCCGACTTGCCAGTGTGCTCCTGTGGGAACATATTGCTGATGGCCTCCTCCGTTAGTCCAGTTCATAGCCATATATCAAAGACAAAGTTTCGAATCTGCCGGTAAAAGTTTCTCTGATTGATTTACCACTCGGCTCCGCTGCTCCCAGGGATATACAAGTCAGAGTCTACGAGCGCAATTCCCGAGAAGTTGAATGCTCCCTTGATCTTTGGCTTAGAAGTAGAATCGCCAACCATTTGGGTATAATAATACATAACCAAAGGCGTCGAGACTAGATAGATACCGGACGAAAAGTATATTAAAGCACAAAGAGTGGCTATTGAGCATCAGTGGTAACCGCATCTAAAAGTAATATCACTTTCGCTGTAATAAGAAAGGGCCCGATTAATAGCTGCAGTATAATCAGTGGCCCCATCACCAACGGGGCTAAAATCCTTGACATTGCAAAAATACTAATATTTAGAGGGAGCAAGAGGCATCTGTCAGGCCGACCCGGCTGTTTCTAGCCAATGTCCACTGTGTGCCTGCAGTTGTGACGCATGAGATGTTTTAGCTGACTTAGAGTTCATTCTCTTGGTAGCAGTTTCTAGGGGTCGGTGATAAATCAACTCATAAGCTGGCGTTGGTTTCGCCAAGGACTGGACCTTCCAAAATACCTTTACCAGGAGCTACCCCATGAGTATTATTAATATTGTCAACCATGTATGTTGGAGAAAGCTGAAGTTGAAGAAATAGTGTAGAGTCACACCTGGAACAGTTGGTCCTAATAGCATTGGTCATCATGGACTTAAGAAGTAACGAGTAGAGACGGCTTTCAATTTGGATTAGTAGCAAACTGATTAATGAACGGAGATTAAATCAATACTTCCGTTCATTCCATTTCTATAATCAATTGAAAAATTGTGATTGCGCAAAATGACAGGTTCAAATAGTTACATGGGTTCTACCAACAACACTGTTGAGTTGGTTTAATACAGGCTGAGGGGAAAGCCCAATTGTTACTGGAACCGAAGTTGTAAAACAATCGCCGATATGCTGCAGAATGTCGCTTGTCCTAATTACCTTCTTATCCGATGTATGCCGGCTGATATAGGATGTGGCGAGTAGAAAAGCAAACGAATAATATATGGTAAAATATAAGCTACAGAGTTGAATATTCGGATACGAAGTGGGCAAAGATGGGCTTCCCATAACGGCAAAATGTATCCTCAATATGTGCTACTAGACCTGATATTTCTCATATTTGTGTTGCTCGACTTCCTATTTCTACTGTTCCAGTTGTTAGAACTTCTATATCCGAGATCAAACATTCAATAGGATTAATGGCAGATACATACTGCAATGTCACAGACAGCGTAGATATAACACAATCGCAAACGCAGTCTTCCTCAGTTACTATATGAAACAGAGCACATGCTACCGGGAGTAGGGTTACTATACTAGCGACTGTGAATACTGTTCCTATCGCGACCATTCAAGCAGGAGTGCCTAACTCAGCCCCCAAACTTGGAGACTTTATTGGATGTGCTAGTCCAGTAACTTTATATCATGGATTGTTTCATTTACTCTTAGAAATGGGAATGTTCTCAATACTATATGTCTAGTTATCGATATGCTGCTCCTGACAACTGATGCAGCCGTCGTAAATCCTGAGACATATATCGCAACTTTATATACTTAGCTTCTTGCCACTCGATTAGGTCAAGTAAACGGCTAAGTAAGTTTATTGTTACCTCTTGCAAATGGGATTTGTCGCTTTACAACAAATATGATGGTTGATTGATTTGAAATAAGCCGCCCGTTGAATTCTTTTCGGCTTTGCTACAGCTGGTTAGAGTGGCACCGGTGGCGGTGGTATTGAGTTTCAAGCGTGAAGAAGTAGATAGAGATGCTACGAAGCTGAACTGTAACATTTTAGTACATGTTAACTATCTGCACCTCTGTTTCCTATAGTAAATTTAAATTGCAAACGCATAGCACTACTTATCTAATGTATATAAGTCAGCGACAAAGTCCCTCAGGCGATTGAGTTCTGCCTCGGACCGATACTTGTGTTCTGTGTCAAGCCGCTCTATCACATCTTCACACCAGTTCGCATTGACTCCTGTCCTACCCAACGAGCCTCTGCAGCTACATCTCATCCTTCACCATTTTTTACCATAAGTAGCACTAACGCAGGCCCAAGTCTTCCTCATCAATACGATCAATTAGGTCTTCCACTTGTGTGTGTCCATATCTGTCGGCAGGAAATCGTTTTGTGCAAACCGATACACAGCTCGCACAATCTCAATATCGGGTTGGCGCACCGCCAAATGTAAAGCCGTATTCTCTGCTTTATTTTGCTTTATAACAAAGCGATAGCGTTGAACGCTTTTTGGCCAGTCTGGACAATAACTCCATACCTGGGCAGAAATCTTTTTAATTACAGCGAGACGTCTATTTGCGGCTGCCACGTGCAGAATAGTATCGCCAGTATTTTCATTGATGGTGGCTTCTAGGGATGCTAAGGATCCAAGGTGGTAAACCAGGCCCAGTATTAGTAGCGCATTCCCAATGTCAGCTGCATCCCCCTCTGCGGCAGCTTTCTGTGCTTTAGCAATCCACTGAGAGATAGGGATAGGCATAGTGCCAGGAGATGTAAAGGGAGGGGAGCGAAATGTAGGAAAACAAGGCAAAATTACATATGCAGTTCCTTCGAGATAACAAACTGCTTGCAGAATTGCTTTGGAAAGGTAGAAATCAGACCTGTAAGGTTCTGCTTTAACCCCCTTATTGGCACTAGTACCACAAGATATTACGCAATTAAATACTCAATTTAGCAAAAATAATATACTATCTCTCCCTCTACGTTTAGTAATATTCCTAATTAAGTAAAGAACCCTTACTACTTTTTTGGCTTTGAATATTAATATAAATAAGTAGACTTCTTATTACTTTAGACTTAAGAGAAATTCACATAAAGTCCGATAAGGCATTATCCAGACTCATAGCCTCCTTAAGCGGAACCGATTGGCCTTTTCTGGGTAGCCCAATCTTGTTATGCCAGACGACTTTCATACCAGCATTTGTTGCTCCTTCAACATCTCCTGCACTGCCTGCAACAAACAATGCATCTTGGGCCTGAACGCCCATAATTGTCAAGATGGCTTGGTAAGCCTGTCCGGCAGGCTTATAAAAGCCACTCTCCTCTGCAGTGACAACGGAGTCGAAATTTCCAACTATACCCGCCGCAATAGTCCCCAGACGTTGCGAACAATTGGTTACTACGCCGAGCTTATAACCCTTAAGCTTCAGCTGCTCCAAGACTCGGGCAACTTCGGGCCATGGCTGCAGTTTATCCCAGTTTTCCAATAATGCCCTGGGAGCCGAGTCAGGCAAGCCAACATCCTTTGCGGCTTTGTGAACGAGCTGCTCATATGGGACATAAGCGCCGGTTCCGAAGGTCAGTTCTAAATAGCGCGCGCGCCAAAGTCTGCCGTCTGCTACAGTCGTAGAGGGAGCGAATGTGTCCCACAGAGTCCAAGAGTCCAAGAGGGCAGTAAGGAGGTCGAATATAATGGCTTTTGGTCGCCAGCTTGACGATGGGGACGTCATAATGATAGATAGCTTGTGATGTATGATGGATATCGACAAAACCTAGATAAAATTGAGAGTCTGTATACTGCTATGGACTCGTAGGAGCGGATTAACTATAGATATAAGACTTGTGCTCACTACGAAGAGCATGGGTTTCGAAACACATAGTGTGGATTGTGTGGCGCATGTTTGTTCTTAGCACGGAGATGACAAGCACCCCAACTGATGCCAATTCTGGCCACCAAGTCGCAGCCGCACACCTCATTGGGAATAGCCGCATTATTCCGACACCCGGACCCTTTAGTTGCATAGCGTCGCACCCGCGCACTCTTTTTGGTTAATGACTTTGTATCCCGCATTCAGTCAGTAGTATTTCGTACTTCGTAGACAGACATGTAGCAGAATGTCTAGTCTATAAGAAGCGCACGGCAGCACAAGTATAGCCAAGTTCATCAACAGCCAATTTGTCATACTCCGTGATGGAATCAACACATAAAGTATTGCAAACCGCAGATGATTTTCGACAACACTATGTCGGAAAAAATATTACTCAACTGCCGAAGCCGGCCTTGTTACTCGACAAGGCCAAAATGCATCGACACTGCAAGTCTCTCCTCGATGCCGTAGAGTATTTAGGTGTAGACTTCCGGGCGCATGTCAAGGCACACAAGGTATATACAGTCCTTCCTCTTCCAATATTCCAAACTCCCAGTACTGACTTTTGACCGACAGACTCTGGAAGGGGTCCGTCTGCAAGCTGGGGAAGCAAAAAAAGTGGTTCGACTCGTAGCGTCAACTGTTGCTGAAATCGAGTATCTACAGCCACTGTTGCGCGAATTCATGGAAAATGGCCGCCAAGTGAATATCCTTTATGGTATTCCCTTGCCACCTTCCCAGGTTGATCGCCTGTCAGCTATCGGCCGGCAGTTGGGTCAAGGTACCATTTCTGTCATGATAGATAACACATCCCAGCTGAGCCATGTAGCTCGCTTTGCAGAGCAAGCCTCTTTTCCAGCCGGAGTCTACTTGAAGGTCGATACAGGCTACCACCGAGCAGGCCTACCTCCTTCACGTCTCAATAAGGACAACTTGGTTTCCAAACTGATGAACCTTGACAACCAGGGCAAAATAAACTTCATTGGTCTTTACTCGCACAGCAGCCTCAGCTACAATGATTCAACTGTCAAACAAGCAATGGCCAATGTCGAAGGCGAGCTCAGCGGGTGTCTTGAAGCACTCGAAAAAAACGCGCGATTGTTCTCAAGCGATAAGGAAATAACTATCAGTATCGGAGCCTCGCCGCAGGTAACTTCAATAGAAAACTTGGTTGGGGCTGAGAGCACATTATCAGAGGACGCCAAGACTCTGCGACAGACCTTGCAAAAGCTCATGACTGGGAGACACTGTGGATTTCGCACCAAACTCGAATTTCACGCTGGTGTATATTCCCTCCTTGATGTGCAACAGCTTTCTACGCATTCCCGAGCTCACTTAGGGGACTATGAGGATGAGGTAGCCATCTCTGTTGCGGCAGAGGTTTGCAGTGTCTACAACGACGGCGAGAGGCAGCAACCCGAAGCCTTACTTGCGGTTGGAGTGTTGGGCTTGGGACGTGAACCTTGTGCAGCATATGACGGGTGGGGCATTCTCGATCGCGATGCCTACTCCCCTAATACGCCTAATCCTGATCGCCGGCTGATTGTGAAGCGTGTAAGCCAGGAACACTGCATTGTGTCATGGGGACTCATCAATGGGCATGGCGATGGAGATTCTCAGCAGCCCATACCGCTTCAGGTGGGTCAGACTGTTCGAATCTATCCAAATCATGCCTGTATTACGGGGGCCTTGTACGGATGGTATTACGTACTAGATTCATCAGAACATGGTGAGCGAGTCGTAGATGTTTGGGAAAGGGCAAATGGCTGGAAAATGCCGGCAGCCAGATGAAATTCAGATTATTCATATGAGATAATAAAACGCATCATTATATATACTACCTGCTGTTATCTAGCCAGATCTATCTCTGATGGTTTCTACCAAGTTGGACCAGTAATGCCCGTAGCGCAACCAGAAATAAGTCAGCTGCCCGTAACTACCGCAATACACTTGAGCTCAATATCCGAACCATAGGGCAATTCCTTCACAGCAACGCAGCTTAAATAGTAATGATTTCAGCATATGTAATATCAGAGGTTATTTTTAAACTTACGTCCGCGCAGGCTTGAGGTCTCCCCAGTAAGTTTTGTAAGCGAGAGACAACTCATCAGCGTCGAGGATGTTGGTTAAAAATACCGTGACCTCAATCACGCTCTCGAGGCTGGAGTCGGCTTGCTTGAGGATTGCCTCAACATTCCTCATAATCTGATGCTGCGCAATACAATGAGCTTGGGTGAAAAATTTAACAAGTTGAGATGCCGTACAAATCGATCAATGACAGTGCCGCGAACCATTTTCTTCGTAATAGGATCAGCACCTAATACGCCGGATGTGAATACAAAGCCGTTGGCGATGATAGCTGGCGTGTAAACCCCTGGGCGAAGCGTGGGCGCATCATCAGTAAATACGCCGACTTTTCTGAGAGACATTTGCAACTATATTGTATTGTACTGAATTAGAGTGTACTTCTGATGACGCGCTGATTTCGCCTTGGGTCAAAGTCAGGAGGACAATTCTTGAATAAGGGACAATTCGAGATCTATGCAATAGTTCCCAAGATATAAGGCGATAGTCGCCCCGTTAGCTCCCTAAAAGCAAAATTCTTAGCAATGGTTCCCTACAACATCCACGGCGCCTATATGTAAGTCGGGGAACCGCTGAATAAGTTGGCCCTTACAAAATGGATAAATGCATACTGGCACTCCCATACACCACAAGAGGAAAAGTTTGACTGTCATCATCCCAACCCACCTTCTATACCAGGCCCAATATTTGTTGTGAACTTCCAACTCACCCACTTGGGCTGCGCTCCCATGCACTAAATGCGGTAAGGCTCGACATCATACGAAACAATCTGGGACTGCCCGACATATATCACGGCATTGCGGTCCCGTGCACTACAAATGGCAAGCTCAGCCCGAAGTTCGGCATGTTTTAGAAAGCACGAGAGGGCCATGAGAGTACGTTTTCGCATATTCGAACCGGTAAAGTGTCTATCTCGCGGCGGTCTCGGGATACTAAAGTGGTAGAGAAGCGAACTGTATTGATAACTTCTGAATCTGGAAGCAATCACGGCATGGATGGTATAACTGCCAAGTACAAATTATAAGTTTGAAGCGCAATTTTTCTTGTGGAATCTGCGAAACGAAATGGGCGCTAAGGAAGACGGCCATAATAGCAAATTATCCAGCCAAAGGAATGGAATAGCTCAGCTACCAACACCGCTCGTGATGTGCGCCTATTGAGAAAAGTAGTCGATATAATAATGCCTACAAAAGTAAATAGTGGGGAAATTTTATCTGGGCGCAATCAAACCACCTGTTGAGACATGGTATGAGCCTAACTCTCCCGTACTTCTACACCTTCCGTAAACTAACATCGACCAGATGAACTGGCTGGAATACGAGCCAAACTTACCCCTACCACCTCCATCATCCACTGTTTGAAACAACGCAACCACATCCAGGCCATTTCTGCGTTCGCGGTTGATGAGTCGTACCGCGTCCAGAATTTGAAAGACCGGAAAATTGCCCTCTTCAATCCCGCCCTGCTCCAGACGCTTTTCCAACCACTCCTGGATCCAAAGTCCAGTTTGAAGACTTCGAGAAGAGAGAGCACATGAGAATAACAGCCCCGCAAATCCGATGGTATAAGCGTTGAGACAAATGCAGTCCTCCCAGCTGATCCCAGCAGCGATGCGCAGCAGGATGAGAATCCAAGCCTCTATTTCCTCATATATATCATCAATATTATGTATAGACGCGCTAGCAAAGGTCTGTAGCGGTTCGGCGCAGTGCATGACGCGGGCCGCCACGTAATAAGCCATGTTCATGGCTAATTTGTGAGACGGGAAGTATATAGCTTCATGTTCAGGACTTTTTAAGCCGAGACGTTTTGGATGGTTTGTATTTTCCTCGATCTCTGCCAAGTCTGGGAGGGACACGCGCCACTCATCCAGCTTCTTCGAATAAATCTTCATCATAGCCACAAACTCACTAAAACGAAATGGTCGCTCGGATGCTGGAGTGGCATTGTCTATAAATTTTGAGCCTGCATTTTCTCCCATCATCTGACTGCTATTTCCTTGTCTCTCCCAGCACGCAATGAGAGCGGCGGTGTTGAGACGATGCGATTCGCAAAGAATCCAAAGAATAGTAGCCGTACGGCCACTCTCAGTTTTCGAAATGAATTGCATTTCTGGACTAAGTAACGGGTTGAAGTAGTCCTGGAAGAACTCAGGAACCCCGAAATACGCCCTGCGCCACCAATTTTGCATCTTGACTTCCACCCAAGCCGCAAGCAGGCCAGCGCCGTGGGGGAAGATAAGATTAGCAAACTTCTTTAGGAGTTTTTCTACACCTTGGGAATGGATATAAAATCCTTTGAAGTAACCCATTGAGGATTCCACATAGCAGAAAAGGACCAGCACGGCAAAGGCCAGCATTGGGTTCAAGTCAAATGTTTCAGGGCTCCAGCATGACATTTTGCGCAAGGCAGAGCCGTACAGCTCGATGCTTAAGCATTCATGACCAGAATCTGGTTTGAAAACGAATCCCGGTGAATCAGATGACTTGAACAATCGCCTCTGTGGCAGTTTCCGGCTCAGGCGACTGGCTGCAAGGGTGGCCATGGTATCCGTGATGAGTGACGATTGAATGCGAATAGTCTCTATAGATGTGAACGCCAAATTTAAAGCTGGTAAACAATGAACCTTCCAAATAGTCATGTAGAATCTAACGACGTCACTAGATCTCTGCTGTGGTAGAAGAGATGGAGCTAAGCTGACAGATATCCCCTTGGTGATCCCTAAGTCCAACGGCTCCTCAAAAAGGTCGGAGTCAGAGTGGACTTCCCGGACTCTATTGTTAATCTCGTGAGCATAGGATAAGCCGGGGTCCAGCTGCGGAATTGTGCTTGCATTCAACAAGCTGTCCGAGCCGATAATGGTGTCAAAGCCGCCCTTGATTCTTGGAGGCGAGCGTCGGGAATGCTGCGGTGAAGTCCTTGTAATAGCAACAGGCTTGCTCAACGGCGGACTCGACTGCGAGCTAACTAGCCGCGCTCCAGCCTTGCATGACCGTAATGGGCCTAAGAGGTTACGAAACTCAAACGTCAGGAAAATCTGCTCACAGTCTACTCCGAGCTTCATGCAGAGGCCGCAAGGTTTCCGCTCATCGCACTATTGCGCCGTCAGCCGCGACATTGACGCATTGAATTACAATCCATTGCTCAGCACACCTTTTTCCGCCTCTGCCTGCACATTTTACAACCAGTACGAGAGCGACAAATGCTAGTCTTTTTTGGACGAGGCCGAACTGGTTTATACATGATGAGACATGCCAACCTAAGAAATATAGCCAGTAGTTGCAAGTTTCGCCAGGCAAAAGTTGTGATATAGGCCAAGTATGAGATCGTCCCCCGGTATAACAGTAAACTCTTTACAAGAAACTCGCTTTTGTAAGTTATACAACTGCAAAAGAGTATAGGCTAAACTAGTTATTATAAAGCGCAATATATAAAAATAAAGTATATAAAGGTTATATAATTAAATAAATGTTACGACCCAATACATAAGAGTCACGAGGGGACGCGGGGAAACCTCGGCTAACCCCACCAATGGGAAGGAGTCTCACGCAGGTTCCAGTGAGACTCAGTGAGAACATCACCAGGATTAGTTACAGTCTCACTCAAGTATAAGTGAGAATGAATAAGACTCCGATTATATATACAATTCACTACACTCATTTAAATAGCTTAGATAGCTAGTTGTTAACACACCAGTAACAATAAGATTGGATTTACATACTCTCTTATACCCTACTATAGTGACTCTATTTGCTACCCGCGTCCGACCTGGCTGTTCTGCTAATATAAATCCCTAGAACAGGTAATTGGAAATTACTACTTATACTAACCTATAGGTAACCTGTTCGTTACACATTAACAACTCTTATTTAGACAGTTACCTTAGGCCTGATGGGTAGAATTGGATGGTCTAGTTTAAACTTCAAGAAGAAATGGACTACAAAAGTATTACAAGTATGAGCAATACTCAGCAAGATCAAGAGATGCATTAGGACGATGACGAGCAAAACCCACCACAGGGACCGCCACCAGCTGGATCGCCTATAGGGAGACTCGCAACCCTCAAAGCACTAGTTCAGCAACAAGCAGACGTCATTGCCACGCTATGACAACAAATTAATGCTGGAAACCCACCAGGAGTCAACCCTGTGCCCAGCATTGCACCCATAACCACTAGACATAAGAAACAACCGGGAGAAATCGTGAAACCTTCACCTCCAGAGAAATTTAAAGGAGACCCCGCAAAAATCCAGAAATTCTTCATCAATATGCACACTCACTTTAACTATTGGTATCCTGTCACTTTCGCCCCTGACAAGACCTACAATAGAGTGCAGTTCGCAGGAACATGCTTGGGAGGACCAGTAGCAACCTGGTTCGACCCCATCTTAAAGGATTATCAAGCTAACAAAGCAACCCCAGATAGAATGGATGCTCAGATAACGGAAATCTTCACTGCCTATAAAAACTTTAAAGCATAATTACAAAAAACCTTTGGATCAACTAACAAGGAACGCAAAGCTGAGAAGCGCCTCCAAGTGATTAAACAAAAAGGAGCATTGTTAACTCACACTATTACCTTTATCCAACTCCTAACCAAGGTTAAATAGACAGAAGAAACCAAGAAGGAAGTATACTATCAAAGTACAAAATCCAAAGTCAAGGACAAATTAAGCAAAATCAATAAAGATACAATAAACTTCATCGATTACACTCAACTAGCAATTAAAATCAACGACAGACAGTTTGAACAAAGAAAGGAAAGAGCGGAAGAAAAGCAAGGGAAGCACCAGAACTTCCACCATCCGCCACGCCAGAATAGAAACAAAAATAACGCAAATAACAAAAAACAGCGTAAATACATTACAAGCAGTAATAATGGGAGGCCAGGAAAGATAGACCTCAGCAGCATCATCTACTTCAATTGCCAGAAGCCAGGGCATAAGTTATTTAAATGCCCTAACAAGAAGAAGGACAAGAAGGATAGCTAGAAACCTGCTGAGGAAACCAAGAAAGAAGTAGGAGCCCTCGACAAGATAGACCACGCAAGCCTTAATTAGACTGCATGCTACCAGGACAGCTGCACTATCCACAAGAGCAACAAGGACGCCACAGGATACTACCCCAAGGCACCCAAACGCAAAACCATTTCAGTAATCATACAATTCAAACAACCACAAGAACATAAATATAGAAACAATAGAATCACAGACGAAGATTTGGCACAACTAGACCAGGACCCCAAGCCTAGTCAAGCATCAGATAGCCTACCTAATACTGCCTCATTTACAACATGGGAAGAAGCCACAGAAGCACCCACGGAGCCAGTAAGAAATCTCGCCCTAGACAATCAAACCTTAACTATCAAACAATTCCTAGAATAGGAAAATCAGGAACTCGAAGAAGACAGGAACCATTTCCACAACCACTGCAGACACATTGACCTATAAAAATGTAACAATCCATTTTGTAGAAACCACATCTTAGAAAAAGTTTTTGCATTCCACAACCACTACGCACCCAGTAACTGTAGGCAAGAAGAATTCGCACAATGCCACATAGGCAACTGCGAAATACATAAGGAAAAACACAAAACCCTATAGATAGCCGTCCTTAACTTAAGAAGATAAGGATGGGATTTTGACACCTATATGGGAGGAACCAGATATGGCAAAAGGGGAGCCGACTGGAATAGCTTGAAAAGGTACCACAAGCTGACAAAATATAACGAACCTATACCAGGCTGTAGCTGGTGCGAACAATATAATGAATACCATAAGATCCATGGATGGACAGAAAGCCACCTGGACCACATAGAAATCGACGCTCCAGAAGAAACACGGGAAATCGGAGCCATCGCAAGAAAGGATCCTACAGGAGCACCAAGAACAGGAAGCAGGCTAATCCTAGAAGGACAGCTAAGGGGACACACAGTCTCGATCCTAATAAACAGTAGATCAGACAGCAACCTCATCAACCATGACCTAGTTAACCAACTACGACTACCTTGGCACAAAAAAGCAAAGGAACACGTGTATAAAATAGGCACCATTGAGAATCAGCTTTACAGCTACAATGGGGGGCTTATCGACATGGAGACCGATCATCTCGAAGTCAAATTTCAGGAACGAACTGAGTCAGTACAGTTCGACCTCATGAGAATCAAACACAATATCATTCTAGGTTGGCCATGGTTATACGAAGCAAACCCCGCGATTAATTAGAAGACAGGCCAACTAGGCTCATGGAACGACCTAGGTCCTTCAGTTACATCAAAGTTATAACTTGGCCAGGACGAGCAACAAAAAAGGCAACCAACGCCGCCGGAAGAACTGGAAGCCCCTGCACAACCTATAAAAGAAAAAGTGCAAAAACAAGTCAGATTCAAAGAAAAAACCACAATAAAACTACAGTTCGACAGAAAACGAGAAAAATTAGCTGCAATAAGAATACGGAAACACATTGCCTACATTAAACGAGAATTAATAGCGCTAGACAAAGCCTTAGCGGAAGCAAGGGTAAAACTAAAAGCAAACCCCGAAGAAGGGGAAGAACCCCTTAAAAACATCCCACAACAATATCACAGATACAAGAAACTGTATAAGGAAGTCCTAGAAACAGGACTACTGGAACACTCAGAATGGGATCACGAGATAGTACTTAAGGATGGAACATCACCCAAGTTCCATAAAATCTACAACCTGAGCGAAGGAGAACTCAAGACCCTTTAAGAATAGTTAAAAGACCAGCTGAAAAAAGGATATATCAGAATCTCAAAATCATCAGCAGGATACCCTATCATGTTCATACCTAAGAAAAATGGAAAACTCAGACTAGTCATTGACTACCGACAGCTAAACAACATCACAATCAAAGACTGAACACCGCTGCCACTAATCTCGGAAATTAGAGATCAACTAGCTGGAGCAAAATGGTTTACCGCCCTAGACCTAAAAGGAGCCTATAACTTAATCCACATAAAAGAAAGATACAAATAGATAACAGCGTTCAGAACACACTATAGACTGTTCAAATGTTTGGTAATGCCGTTTAGCCTAACCAACGCCCCAGCAACCTTCCAGAGAATAATCAACCAAGTACTTAAAGAATACCTTGACGATTTCATCATTATATACCTAGACAACATTCTAATATTCTCCAAAACCCTGGAAGAATACAAACAACATATCCACAAAGTACTTCAGGCACTAGAAGATATAAAACTTCTAGTAGAACCTGAAAAATGCTAGTTCCATATACAAGAAGTTAAGTTCTTGGGACACATCATCACCCCAGGAGAAATCCAAATAAACCCCAAGAAACTCAAAGCAGTTAGTATTTAGGAACCACCAAAGAACGTCAAGGACATACAAAGCTTCTTAAGGTTCGCCAACTACTACAGAAGGTTTATTAAAGACTTTGCTAAAATATCAGCACCCTTAACAGAACTCACGTGAAAAAACAGGACATTTGCATGGAAGCCAGATGTAGACAACGCCTTTAAACAATTAAAAAAGGCCCTTACATTAGAACCAATACTCGTCATGTTCAACCCCACGAAGGAAATCGAAATCAAAACGGATGCATTAGATTTCGCAATCAGCAGAGTAATCAGCCAACAAGACAAAGAAGGAAGACTTAGACCAGTAGCATTCTTCTCAAAGAAACTACATGGGCTAGAACTAAGATATCCCATCTATAATAAAGAATTCATGGCCATAGTAAACGCCTTCAAGGAATGGAGACACTACTGCCACAGAAGCATGCATAAGATTAAAGTCTTCACAGATCACAGAAATATCATATATTTCGCGACAACGCAGACATTGTCAAAACGACAAGTAGGATATTTCGAATTCCTAGCACAATTTAATTACCAAATCATCTACTGCAAAGGAATGGAAAACGGAAGAGCCGATGCACTAAGCTGCAAAAGAGAACTCTTCCAAGAAACACCAGAAGTAGTAGCTCAGGCAATACACCTGAACCTGCAAGGCCACTATGAGCAAAAAACAATTGCTACTATCTTCAGGTTCGAAGAATACAACCCAGTTGATAAAGAAATCAAGGAATACGTCAAAGAATGGAATCAAGACTAGTTCCCTGAAGGAACTACCCTCCAAAACAGAATCCCAATATTGGAAAATAGAACCTGGGTACCAGAGGAACTATGCAAGAAGGTAGTAAGAGCAATCCATGCGCACCCACTACACAGACACAAGGGAATAAGGAAGACGAAGGAACAAGTATAAAGGTAC
>PXNZ01000852.1:0-32380 GCA_003012085.1 Trichoderma brevicompactum
CCCTTGACCCTTAGCGCCTCAATGACGATGCGGCGGGGAGGCCCCCTACGTAAACGGGCCATGTGTAAAGACGGTGGCTGCAGCGTTTTTTGTGTTGTATCTTTTGTTGCTGCTGCAAGGGAATTGGCTGGTGGAGGAATGACACTGGAGACATGTTAAACAAAAAAAAAAAAGAATCCAGATCTAGGCGTCTGTTGTTGCGTTTCACCACTGTGACAACAAGCTGGAGTCTTGTGATGTAAATGTGATGCTGCAGCGAGGTGCTGCCGGAGGGGGGGAATCCCGAGACATTGGGTAAAAAAAAACGACAGCCCTTTGCCAAAATGATATGCTTAATGCTCTCGAACTTTCAGATGGTTAGTAGCAAGACAATTGGGAACAGATATTGCTTCATAGCAGTTTAAAAAAACCCGCCTTCGAGGTTCTAGACCACCCCCCCTTAGTGCCAAAGTTTAACACAATCGTCATCCCATCTCAGAGCTCGGTCAGCCCCAAATTCCATTGTGCCGTCAGTGACGCCAGAGCCAAAAGCTCTCCATTCTTCTTTGTTCTGAGCAGCGGCAGCTAATTCCCCCTTTGAGCCGTCGGCCATTGTCAGCCCAGTGTTGCAGCTGAACAGCCCTTTTGAATCCTGTGCTGGTGCTATTAATAACCAAGACGCCTGTGACGCCGTTGTAACAAAAGTATGTAATACTCATTGACTCGATACTCCATAGAGAGAGAGAGACATTGAAAATCAAAATCAGTTTCGGCCAGCGTCTAGTACGGTCAGAATCATGCAAAGCACTACTGCTATTATCTCCTTGCACACAGCACTACCCTTACTCGCCTCCCCCCCCTCTCGTGGATCCTCCCACCGTAACTGTACCGCGCTTGCACAGTAAACCGGATTGTAAGCCACAGGGCTTCTTCTTCTGTTTTCACTCCCCCATGCTTGTCATGGCAGCTCCGCCAGCGACGATCCTTACCGCACGCGATCACCTCCAGCGACCTCATCCTCCAGCCCCCGGACCGCCGCCGTCATCCCGGGCCAGGTACCTCCTTGTACCTCTGCGCTGCTCTGTACTTGCACCTCTGGCACACCACCGGTATGCCTGGACGGTACTGATGCGCTAACAATACATCCACTACAGACAGTAGCAGGCTCGCCACGCCATGTCTACTTGTATATACATACAGCAGACCCGCAAAACCCTTCAGCCTCTATGTACCTTTTGTTCCTCCCCTCTTCCCCTACAACCTGTACTTTTTTTTCTGCTCCATACGATCTGCTGCTGCAATTATTCATGAGCAAGGCGCCGGTATCATCGCCATCATCATCATCACCAGCGTCATCATCATCATCATCATCATCAGAACAAGAAGAGTACATACAGCTGCCAAGTACAAAAGTTACTCGCCAGTACCGGGCGTCGCACCGTGTCGCTGAGGCGCTGCTCAGACGAGCCCAGTCTCTCTCTCTCTCTCTCAACTCCTCCCCTCTCTCTCCTCTCTTAACCTCCTATCCCAGCCCGGTACCTTGCAGTACTTGTGCAGCCCCCCTGTCACCCTCCCACACATTCCCAGCTTTTTGCTCTCGACAGCTCTAGGCCGTCGTCTTTGGACTGTGTTTTTTTTTCCCTGGTGTTCTGGCTCTGGGCTCTAAGCATCTCGTCTCCCTTTCCCACCGCTCCCCATCTCACACACCCTTCGCCTGAGAAGCCAAAGCCGAACCCCTTCTTTCTGCGCGCTAATCTTGACGAAAAAAAAGCCCGCCCGGGGTGTGGGATCCTCACCAGACGTTAGGCCTATCCAGCAGAGGGTCTTGCAACACGAGAGCGCCAGAAACTTTGCCCCCTTCACCCAATCTCTCTCTCTCTCTTCCCCAAGCCGCTACCGAGGAGACGGGCATCGAGACAGACGTGGTTCAAACCAAGCTCTGCCTTTGGGTTCCTCGGTTTCACCTTGGCCGTAGTTTGACCCCATCTTCGTTTCTGTGCGTTCCTTTTTCTTCTTCGCCTCCATAGCATAACAAGTACCGTTCTGTCCCCGTTTTGTTCTCGGCCTTTTCTCCTACATACCCATCATCCCCTTTGCCTTACCACATCCAGGCTTGCTGGCACAATCTAGATCCTGCGGCATAACTTGCAGCTTTCCCCAAGAGTCATCCTTACTGTTACATCACCCTCCTTGCACAGCCGAGCAGGCCGTGTGTACATGTTGTTATAGACGCCAACGCCACACATCCTTTCACAAATCACCCTCATTTCGGTACTCTTGCCACCAACGTTTCGACTTAAAGAGCCGCCGATTACTACATACCACTCTTTGCCCATCTATCCGATTCCACTCTCGACATTAGTTGGACGCGTCAAGGAAGCAAAAGAAGCTGCTGCTGATATTAACCCATTTGCCGTCAGAACGCAAATCAACACAGTGTTTGGTTTCCATCGTCAGCACCACTACCACTACTCACTCACCCACTCACCTCACCCAGCCAAGGAGGCTTCTGCGTCGTTGACCCGTCATTTCATGATACCCACCCAGTTATGAGCCTTGCGAGTTGTCGACGAGAGCCAATCTAAATGCTATCGACACCTCCTCTTGACCAGGCTCAGGCCATGCATGATTCTCGCGCTGGAGACCGGACGCCGGTCCATTACACCATGAAGACTCACTCCAGGCCGTCGCCAGGATCCGTCACCTCTCACTCACATTCCCTCTCACAGTCATCTCGCACCAGCAAGACGGGCGGCGTATCGACGACTCCCGCATCCTCGCCCCGCGCCTCGTATTCCGTTGGCCAAAACCACCCGCCTAGGTTGTCGCCGCATCAACCCGACATGCGGCCGTCGAGCCCCAACTACTTTTCATTGAATCCTGATTCAATCAACGGCCCTCGGGACTCTTCTGGTCCGGCCACCAACTGGAGCCCGGCCTCGTCGTCTGTGAAATCCTTTGCGGCTGCTCTCCCCAAGCACATCACCCTCGAGTCCAACCCGGAATTTGAGGCCTTCAAGAGACAGGTTGACATAAATAGGGGCAAGTCGTTTGGCCTGCCCACTTCCCACTATATCCAACCCACGTCCAATCCGGCTCCCGTACGCCCACGGCCGCCCAGATGGCACACCCATGCGAGCGACACGGGCTCCGAGGGCTCCTTTCCTCGTGCCCTAAACGCAACGAGAGATCGCCAATCGAGCCGTATGGACGTTGACCAGGATAGCCTCCATGACTCTGCCTACGTATCGTCCGACTCGAAGCGGAATTCCGAAGCGTCACTGTTCCCTCTGCAGCTCCCAGGCATCCCAAGGTTCGAGTCTCCGATGCCAATGGATCCCACCCAGCAGCCTCGCACGGGCTTGACCCGATCCGAGGACAGAGATCCCCGGCTGTCCATCATGGAGCACAGGCCCGAACCCCCTTCACCCAAGATGTCAGAGATCACGAGGTCTGTCACGATGCCGATCAAGCTGGAGCCTGGACAACCGTCAATGATCACTGCCGCCTTCCTCAAGGAACTGATTGAGACCACGGATGAGGACGACCTCCTGCTGTTAGACATTCGCTCTTCGACAAACTATGCCACCTCTCGGATCAAGGGAGCTCTCAACCTGTGTATTCCCACTACCCTCTTGAAGCGTCCAGCACACAACACCGAAAGACTGGCCCAGACTTTTCAAAACAGCCCGGCGGGAGAAAAGTTTGGCACCTGGCGTGGCGTAAGCTGGATCGTTGTTTACGATTCCCGTTCATCAGACAGCCGCGACACTGTTGCCGCCCAGAACATGATTAAGAAATTCACAAACGAAGGCTACGTCGGGGAGACGGGCATTCTTCGGGGTGGCTTCCAGGGACTCCAGGGCACGTTCCCTGAACTCATTGACAGCGCATCGACTGTCTCCTCAAAACCCAACGGCGGGCCCTTCCCAGGTGCCATGGGCGGCCTCGCTCCCGTCGTCGGCGGCGTCATGCTGCCCACGTCCAAGAACCCTTTCTTCTCCAATATTCGGCAGAACATGGACCTTGCAGACGGCGTCGGTCAGTTTGACGTCGCTTGGCCCCACGGGCTGGAACCGTCCGTGCTCCCGTCGTGGCTCCGCGATGCGGCGGCCCAACCCGACCACGGCAAAAAGGTGTCGGATCGGTTTTTGAGCATCGAGCTGGAGGAGAAGACTCGTATGCAGAATGCCTACGCCGCATTCAACGAGGGCAACCCCGCCCACAACCCCGCCGTGAATGGCAGAGTACAGCTCTCGGGCGTTGAAAAGGGCGGCAAGAACCGCTACAAGGACATTCTCCCCTTTGAGCATGCGCGTGTCAAGCTTCAGGGCAGGCCCGAAGGCTCATGCGACTATATTAATGCCAGTCACCTCACCGCATCGAGGAGCAACAAGAGATATATTGCGAGCCAGGGTCCTCTGCCCGATACTTTTGAGGTGAATATGAACATTTACAAGCCTTCTTTGTTCCTTGTCAAAATGTGTTTTGGGCCACTAACATTTTTTTGCTCTACTAGGATTTCTGGTCGGTTATTTGGGAACAAGACGTTCGCGTTATCGTCATGTTGACGGCCGAATCCGAAGGAGGCCAGTTGAAATGTCACACATACTGGAAGGATCGTGAATACGGGCCCATCCAGCTGAAGCAGCTCTCGGAGAAGAAGGCGTCGCTTGATCTCGATAAGCATCGATCCAACGCCACCACTCAAAGCACAGTGTCGTCGGGCGAGTCTAGTCGGAAACGGGCCAACACCACCACAACTCTCGAGACGGCCGCCGGGAACCCACCCCCTCTTCAGGGCCAGTCCGAACCGACCTTTGTCACCATTCGCAAGTTTGCGCTTACCCATTCCGCCCACCCCTTTGAACCGATTCGAGAAATTACTCATTTGCATTTCTCTTCCTGGCCCGACTTTGGGACGCCGGCGCAGCCGTCTCACCTCCTGGCCTTGGTGGAGCTTGCCAACGTTATGCAGCGGGCGGCTCTTCCGGTCGAGACGGCCTCCATTGTGGGATCCAGCAAGATTGCCAATGACATTGCGCCGATGACCTGGTATGACGAGCCCGAAGCCGACGCCGCAAGTCGCCCCATGCTGGTCCACTGCTCTGCCGGATGTGGCCGGACGGGGGCATTCTGCACCGTCGACAGCGTAATTGATATGATGAAGCGCCAGCGGTTGTCTAAGCTGCCGGGATGGCAGCCGCATGCACGAGATGCAGGAGGCGATACGCCCATGGCCGACTCTGATGATGCCATTTCTCCCATGACAAATAGGGAGATGGGCTTCAAGTTCAACCTGGATCACCAGCCAAGGTTTGAGACCGCGGGTGCCGAGGCTCACCCGTCTCTCGACGTATCCTGGCTGCGGGACGACTCGATCGATCTGATCCAAAAGACGGTGGAAGACTTCCGCGAGCAACGAATCAGCATGGTCCAGAGCCTGCGGCAGTATGTGCTGTGCTACGAGACGGTGCTTGAATGGGTCCACCGATTGCACGACAGAGGAACAGCGGCAATTCCCGGCAGGAGACCTCGGAGCGAGAGCTACCAGCTGGCATGATGTCAGCATTTTTTCTACTTTTTTTTTTTCCCCCTTAATTACTTCCTAGAATGCATCCAACCCTGAGGGATTGCACAGTGGTTTAAACATCAAGACGCAAGAGGAAGACTTTAAAGCATTGATAGGAGCAAAGCAAAAAGATGAGCGGGCACAGCAGGGAAACAAGGCGTTGATTTGGAACAATTTTTTTTTTAATTCTTTTATTACGATCGAAGAGCAATGCATTACGCGGAACAACAGGAAGCGTAAATGTCGAATGGAATACGATGGTATGGCACTTGGTAAACGAAACAACAACTTGCAGAGTATACGTGTATATATTTGCTTGATGGAGGGTACAATATTTGAGGGGGAGGGGGGACTCAACATGTGTAGTGCTACTCTTTATTAATCATGCATCCCGGCTTTTACCATATTGGCATGTTTTTGTTGCAGAATAAGGATATTTCAAGAGAATGAGCTCTGAGTAGTAAACTTACGACTCTCACATATTTCTTTTTTCTCTCTCTCCATCTTCCTTTGTGAGATTTAATCTAGCTGGCCATTAACAAATTACGGCTTAGTATTCCCCTCGATAATACTAGTAATAAAGCAACCCACGCGTAGACGTTACGCCCGGAAGGAAAAGAAAGTGGGACATGTCGTGCATTGCAGAGACACCATGTTTTCCAGGGATGGGGGAGATGCATGTAAAACAAGCAAAAAAAAAAAAAGTCGGGGGGAGGGGGATCCATGGCATGGGGGTGTCGCGCGCTTGCGTGCATTACATACATACGGAGTAGATACGACACGATGGCCCGAGACAGACGTGCATATGCATGCCTTTCTGTCTTGCGTGGTGAGTACGGGGTTGTGTGGCTTGAAGATGGCTTTTTGATTTTGGTTTACTTAGTACTCGTGGGTTTGTTGGCTTTACTATTGAGCTCATAAATCGTGAGCTCATTTACTGGCGAGCTGGCGATGCTAATGCTTAGTAGTTACTACTGCTACTGCCATCTCATCTGCAGCAATTGACACGGAGGCCCGGAGGAGACGGATGTTGGGACGCTGATGCCGAGCAGGGGCCCATCAGATATCAATTCTGCATCCGGTTTGCCCGCATAACGTGTAACTGCGCGCGTCGAACAAGACGCTTGGTTGCTTGCTTGCTTACTTTTTTGCTATGGTTGGCAAGGAAATCTGCCCATCTACCGTCAAGGATCTGTCTGTATGGATCGTCACGTCATGGATGTATTTTTTGCTTGACCCCTTGTTTTATTTACCTTTTTTTTTTTTTTTTGCTGGAGATGCGAATGGCTTGGAGGTGGTGATACTATTTATAGGACGGGGGAAGGGGGGGCGTTTTGAGTGGGATTAAGATTGGGTGGATGAAGTACTTTCGTAGATGGTGGCGCATAGGGGAACAAAATGCACGGCTGCTATAATTGCTCTTTGATGAGAATGATGGGAATTAATAGTGCTGTACTACTTCCGTAGACATGACACGGTATGATGTCCTTTGTCTCTTCCCGAGGTGAGGCCTCTGAAACTTGGTAGCTCGATTCGATGGACCGATGATGAGCAAAGTGCTGGGGATGGCTGGCGTGGAAAGGAATGGAAGGTGATTGCCAATCAGTCGGTGGGCGTCTCATATTAACACCCCCGCTGTTTAGGTGCGCGGACGGGGGATTTTAACTGGTATGTACTGGATGGGTACTGAATACGGGGGTTACGGGATTGCTGCCTTGGGAGCTACTAATACCATTGACATTATAGTAAAGATCGAACGCAAGTTGATGCTATTCCCAAGGCGCTGTCTGTGCATAGGCATCTTTGAACATCTACAAGCAGCTTTTAAACGGGGTACCTGTTAGGCAGTCGAGTTTAGCTGATTCGCCCGCGGGATTGCACCTGCATGACCTCTTTGCTTGCGCGGATGACGTTCTGGGGCCAGGTACCGGTACTTGGGCTGGGTTAGCTGGGGTACAGGTTCAGTGCTAATATTGGATGAATGATAATACCGCTTATGGATCAGCTATACGGAGTGCACAGCATCGATGATTTGTAGCTTCTCTCGACATGCATTGCCTAGTAATTACTAAAGCTTTCTTCTGCTTGATAGGTATTTATTCACGGAGACCCATGTGCTGCGTTCTCATGTAAGCAACCCCAACAAAACGACTTGGAGAGCAGCATCTAAGCGGATGTACCTACAGCAAGCTCCAGGGCCAGGTACTATTGACAGGCACAGATACAGGCACCCGCGCAGGCACAGGTACCTGTACCGGCCCCGTACCCAGCGCTGCAACACCGCCTTTCCCCTTCTGTAAATCCGGATCAGTCATCCGTCATCGTGGATTCACCACCCTGTTCTGTCGATTCCTCCTTCGAAACCACCCTCGCATGCATGCAGAGCCCGTGAAACTCGGACCGGGGCATTTCTGACTGTCTTTTCCGCGACTCGCCCGTTTCCCTCTAATACATCTGCGCCTCTCCACGAGACCCTCGACTCTCTCCCTCTCTTTTTTCTTTGTTTAATCTCTTTTCTGGCAAAAGCCAGCTTCAAAAGGACTGCTAGTTTTTTTGTATTTTTTCGAGGGGGGGAATCTGGGACCTGCGAACTCAAGACAAGGCAGCGCGCCGCCACATTACGCTGCTACCTACCAATCTACATACACATCAACTACCTTGTCCGGTGGAATCAGGCGCCACGTTGCGCATACTTGGGTTCTAGCTGTTTTGCTTCGACCCCGATTCATTAGAATCCCCAAACCTAATAATCCTGCTGGGGGGTGGCTTAGAGGAAAACAAGCTTCGCCTTTTTTTTCCCTTGGCTGATACAGACGATACGACGATACTGGCCCTGGTGGCGTCGTAATCTTATATATAAAAAAAGACCCGTCCGCCGCCCTGCCGGAACCGGCATCAACCTACGACTGCGAACCACACATTCAACCATGAACGATACCAGCGAGACAGACGCTATGCGTCGCCCCTCCGCCGATCTGACCGACCCTGTGGACAATTTTGAGGAGTCCGACTGCGCATTCTCAGACGACAACTTGGGCATGGACATGGACATGGACTTTGACCTCACCATGCCGTCCGTAGAAGAAGACGTGCAGGAAAGCGATAGACGCATCTTCACACCGCCGCCGAGGATCGCCGCTCGTTTCTACCGACCATCACAAGCACGCCGAAGAGATTCGGCTGCCTCATCGCGCCGCAACTCCTTCTCCTCCGCCCACTCTCGCTGCTCGTCCATCCAGCCGTCCAGCCGCCGCGATGGCGACCAGAGCAAATACGTTGCGCAGCACGTCCGGCGGACAAACTTTTTGGAGGACCGCCGCGCTCGTCTGGCCGACAGGGCCGCTCACGCCGAAAAGGTGCGCCTGAGGGCTGCTCTGGCCAAGGCGGCGCCTCGCGGGCAAACAACCTCGGAGGAACGCGCACTGGCTGCGCAGCAGGCGCGCCAGCGCAACTTGGCCGAAATCGTGGCCAACTGCGCCGAGGAGGTCAAGAAGGCCAAGCAGATTGCTGAGTCGACCAAGGAGCGGCGCGAGCAGGAAATTGCAAAGATGAAGGCGCAAATGGAGGAGCGCATGGCCGAGGCGCAGAGGCGAAGGGAAGAGCTCCGAAACAAGACCGCGGTGAAGCGTGCCAGAGGCCAGAGCGTCGTCGCCAAGAAGTCTGTCGAAGCGCTGCCTCATGCAAGGGACTTGGCTGTGCCCATAATGAGCGATGACGAGGCCGCCACCAAGATCCAGACTTGGTGGCGCGGATGTGCCAGGAAGAAGATTCTGAGAGAGTTTAATGCCCTCGGTCTTAGCGTGGACGGGATCAGAGATACATCGTTTGATACTGTTGTCGAGCTGCTCGCTCAGGAGAAGGTCCTCCTCGTCACCGCCCCGCTTCTCAGGATTTGCGGTCTTCAGGAGGGAGAGCCGGGCTCTGTGGAGGAAATGGCCGCGGTCCGCACCTTCTTGAGCGCATTCCTCATTCTTGGCCATCCTGACCAGGTGCTCAACAACATGGACGACGGAGCGGAGGACAGGGATGAAGAAGCCCAGCTGGGCGGCCATCGACTCCCTGCGACAGAGCTCAACAACCCCCAGTTGCAGGATCTGGTCGATAAAGCAAAGGACGTCTTGATTTCCTTTGAGAATATCTTGGCCTGGCTGACCCCGGCCAACCGATACACGATGCCCCCATCACTGCATACCACGTTCCCGCAGGCATACTCGGTATTCTACAACGCCTTCATTGCGTGGAAGTCGAGGGACTCAAACGCGCTCATCGAGGTCATGCTGATGCAGATGGTGGAGCTGGACGCCATCTACCACACTGTCAAGGAGACGTCGGATGATGCGGCGGCCGCGCTCTATCGCCAGAGCATCCAAGACAGTCAGGTCATGCTAATTGTGAGAATCAAGAAGCTGGCGGGTGCGGAGAAGGGCAAGAAGATGATTTCCAAAGCAGTCAGCGAGGCAAGGAAGGCACGCAGGGTCAAGAAGCAGGCTGGCGATACCAAGCCTCGAGTCGCCGACAGCGAGAGCGTGTCTGGAGATGCCGACACGACGGCCAACGGCTTCGTCTCGTCCGATTCTCAGATGCTCACGCCTCCCTCAACGCCAGCAAGTAAGAGCCAGGCCAGGCCGTCGACAGCCGTCAAGACTGGCCTCAACGGACTGATTCCCGACAACCGTGTCGTTGTGCATGAGCTGGCCATCAACAAGGAGTACCAGATCCCGGCTGAGGAGTATGTCGAGCAACAGGCCGCCTTTTCTCAGCCTCTGTACCTGCAGATGAGGGCCGCTATGGCCAGTGCCTCGGAGGAAGCCAACTTTCGAGTATTCATGCTCAGGGCTAGCCACATCAAAGACAAGCTGCAGCGTCCGTTGAAGGAAGGTAACTCAATGTACAACCTGATTGGTGAAATCTTGGACGTGGACATTGCACAGAAGCAGTTTGAGATGGGGAGCTTTTCGTACGAAAAGTTCTTCTCGGCTATGGCGTCCCTTTTGCCCAAGCTCTGCGCGCCGTTCCGAGACGACCAAGTCAAGGATCTGGTCCAAAACAAGCTGGGCGACGGCAGCGTCATTGATAGGATCGAGGCTCTGGACCGATTTGTCGACGTCATGCTTTGCGACTACATTAATTACCTGTTGAAGATTGCGGCCCCGCAGCTGATTGAGTCGGCTGTTCCGTACGAGGCCAAGCGATTCAGCGAGGAGCTTGGGGACGAGCAGGACAATCTGCCAGTTGCCGAGGCGGCATGGAGGTCGGCAAAGGCCAAGGTCATGGCCGAAGTGCAGAAACGCGACGTCGAGGGTATCAACCATCCCAAGTCGCGACCGACAGCGTCCAAGATATACGCCCAAATGCTCGTGGATGTCTTTACGCAGCCTACGCCCATTCGCCCCGACCAGATTCCGGAGATGCTCCGCCTCGACCAGGCCCGCATCAACCAAGTGTCGACCATGGTCCAGCGAATCATCACTGTGGGTGCTGTGCTGCTGCAGTGCAAAAACCTGCTGAAGCGAGATGTGCGGTCGGCATGGAAGACGGAGGCGGCGCGCGTCATGGCCGTCCTCGAGGCTAACCATGCTTCGGTGGAGACGGCGGTTGACGGCACCATGGCCGCTTTGGAGGCGGGCCGTTCCATGCCTCCTCCGACCAAGACTCATCTCCGTGCTTTGGTGACCAAGGTGCTGACGGCGAGTCGGGACATGGCTCTCCGCTCGACGGAGCCGCGCGACCCAGTCTTGCGTCTTCTCCTTACGCGCTTACGAGGTAATATCCTGGCCCGACTGGCTTCCGGTTCGGCTAGCGAAAAAGTCAAGGCTGCCAACACCGCCGGCGAGAAGCTGGCCAGCCTTGGACTGTCCGAGTTTGTAGAGAAGGTCAGAGAGATGTCTGATTTGCTGGACAAGGTTGGGGCGGTGGACCGAGCAGCACACAGCCCGTGGTGGGATGCAGTTGCGACCAAGGCACAACAGGAAGACTCGGACGCTTAGGCAGCGTTGTCCATGTTTGCGGCCTGAGCCGCTGAGAGGCTCGTCTATTTACACGAGCAGCCGTGTTTACGGATACACATATGTAGCGGGAAACTTGACGCCCCATCAGGCTTCTTTTCCTGCCTTTTATTTCCTTTCTCTCCTATTTGCGTTTTATGTTTCTCTTTGCACTTTTTTTTTTTCTTTCTTCCTTTTGCTCTTTCTTTCTTTTTCTAGGTGGAATTTTGGGAGACTGGGGCTCCTCAAGGGGGGCTGGCTGTCTAAGACGAGGCGTTTTATGGGAGAGTGCATACTATTGCTTACTCGGTTGTGTGGTATCGACTTGAGGTAGTCATTCTGGGTAGAGCTGGGCTCAAGCAGCGTCTTTGATGGTGGTTTTTTTTTTTTTTTAGCGCATCATTGTTACATGTGATTTTTTTGATTTGGGTCTCGAGGCGATTTTCATGGCTTATTAGGGTTATTTATATACATGCTTTGTTGGGAGGGCCAGTCATGGACAGCGTTTTTCCTTTTCTTTCTTTTTTGCCCTCCTCTCTTTTTATTTATTAAATAAGAATGCAAATTTGACAGCGGAACAGAAGATGTCTCTTCCCCCTATAATGTGAATATCTATGCTCTGCTACGAAGTAGATGCGTCTCCTTCGGCTTCGGCTTCGGCTGGCCTTGCCGATGGGGCCGCCGAAGTGGGAACCGGCTCAGGTGATGGCGAGGAGATTTTCGGGGGAATGTTTCAATGGTTTACGTACTTGAGATGAGGGGGGGTTACGTTATGAAGAATTATAATAATAGCAGGTCCTTTTGTTAGTATTGTTTGTTTGTTGTTGCTTTTATTATTCGTTAGAGGAGGTGACGTTGGCATTTGTAAATAGCAGTAGTAGAAGTGGCTGTGGAGGGACACACACACTACAAAAGTGCCGGTTTTTCTGATTGGTAGGAAAACACGGGAATTGGGTTTTTTTCTCTCTCTCTCTCTTGGTTTTACAGTGGAGCGGGCGTTTTTTTCCCAACTTTTTTATTTTTTTGAACCTCGTTTTGAGTAATTTTTATCCTTGCGACTAAAGCTAAACTACTAACTTTCTTGCCGGGGGTTGAATGCTTTAACCTGGGTATCTTCTTTTGGCGCTTTGTCATGAACTGAACTACAAAGGAGGGTGCTGCTACTATTTCCTTTCTATTGAAAGATCTGCTGCCATGAGCGGGTGGGCGGCGAGGCGGCTGCTTTGGCGAGTTGCTTCCCAGCCTCAGCCTCAGCCTCAGCAGGTGGTGCCTCGAGAATGGAGGCAGTTGATTGCGAGCAATTGGACTCCGGGGGCGGTTGGGCTCGGGGCTGGAAGAGCAGGAGGATTCCAGCAGCGTCGGTGGGCTTCTTCGGGGCGGAGTGAGTCCGTGGATGCGCCGAGGCTGTGGCCTTGGGGATGCGCTGCTCGGGTTTCAGCTTCAGCCTCGTCTTCATTCTCTTCATCGGCATTGTCTCATCATCAATCTGGCACTCGGAGGTAAGTTTTCTTGTTTCTTTTTTCCTTTTTTCTCGTCACCAATCCCATTCATCCAATAATGCCAAGCCCTCCCCCTCATCGTTTCAATGCGCACCTCGATCCCATTCATCAACCCAACGCCCGCATTCATATTCATTCATTTGCATTATGCTCGACGCCTCTTGTCCCTGATTGGCCTTTGTAGCCGCGTTTGTTCTGTTGGTTCCCCCCCAAGTTTGCTTGGGTAGGTGCAGCAGCAGGGCTAGCGGCAAGCCGCGGTTCGGGACTTTGAAGCTGGTGCTGTAAGACGTCAGAAGAAGAAGAAGAGACCAATGCAAAGAAGAAACAGCAGAGCAGAGCAGAGCAGCAGAGTCAACATGTCCCCTACCTCTCCTTTCCCTTTCCCCCAGCTCCTCCTTTTCTCAACTCAACATTTCCCCGTTTGCCCGCTTCTTCCAATTCAAAAGATCTTTTTTTTTTCCTTGTTGCACTTTTGCCAGAGCTCCGTAATGGCTCCCCACCTCAAACGCCGCGCTGCCCCGCATCGGCCAACGGCTCAATGCGGAACAAGATGGCCGCCGCTAAAAAGAGGATCCGAAAATGGCTTCACCATACAAAGTGCCGTTGCGGCAGCTTGTGCATTTTCTCTTGCCCCATTGAACCTGGCCCTGCTTACCATTCTCTTCCCTTTTTTGACTTTTGCCATTCCTCTTCCGGCCATCTTCCTTCTCTTTAGCCCAACTGATGCCCTGCGCAATTGGCGTGTCTTGGGATAATAAGCTGCAGCTTCTGTCAAAAAGCTAACTTCTGCCCCTCCTCCTCCTCGTGCCCCTCCATCCAGTCTTCTTCCTTTGATACCCTCTCGATTCTGCTCTGCACACGCCAGAGCAAACAATCCGCACAAGATGGCCGACCGCGACGTTCTCCCCGATAACATTAAGCCTACGCACTATGTTCTGTCCTTGCGCGACCTCAACTTCAAGGATTGGACCTACAAGGGCACTGTGACGTAAGTGATGCATGATCATCAGCTGGCTGCTGCTGGTGGCTAAACAATTCCCCACGACAGCATTCAATCCGAGGTTGTCAAGCCCACCAAGGAGATTGTCCTCAACGCCCTCGAGCTCAAGCTGTTCAATGCAAAGGTTCTGGTCGACCACACCAAGTCAGAGCAGTCATGGGAGTCCTCCAACGTCTCCTACGACGCCAAGGCTCAGCGCGCCACCATCACCTTTGACCAGGAGATCCCTGTTTCCAAGAAGGCGTCCGTCGTCATCGAGTTCGAAGGCATCATGAACAACGAGATGGCTGGTTTCTACCGCAGCAAGTACAAGCCCGCCGCCACCCCGGCTGCCTCTGTCCCCCATGACGACGAGTTCCACTACATGCTCAGCACTCAGTTCGAGTCCTGCGACGCCCGCCGAGCTTTCCCTTGCTTTGACGAGCCCAACCTCAAGGCCACCTACGACTTTGACATTGAGATCCCCGTCGACCAGGTCGCCCTGAGCAACATGCCCGTCAAGGACATCAAGCCCAGCAAGGAGGGATGGCACGTTGTGTCCTTTGAGACCTCTCCCTTCATGAGCTCCTACCTTTTGGCTTGGGCTGTCGGTGACTTCGAGTACATTGAGCAGCTGACCGACCGCAAGTACAATGGAAAGCAGATTCCCGTCCGTGTCTACACCACTCGTGGTCTCAAGGAGCAGGGCCGCTGGGCTCTCGAGCACGCCCCCAAGATCATCGACTACTTTTCTGAGATCTTCGACATTGACTACCCCCTGCCCAAGTCCGATCTGCTCGCCGTTCACGAGTTCACCCACGGCGCCATGGAGAACTGGGGTCTTGTTACCTACCGCACCACCCAGGTTCTCTTTGACGAGAAGACGTCGGATGCTCGATTCAAGAACGCCGTCGCCTACGTTGTCGCCCACGAGCTTGCTCACCAGTGGTTCGGCAACCTGGTCACCATGGACTGGTGGGACGAGCTCTGGCTCAACGAAGGTTTCGCTACCTGGGTCGGATGGCACGCTGTGGACCATCTGCACCCTGACTGGCAAGTCTGGGCTCAGTTCGTCAACGAAGGCATGGAGAACGCTTTCCGCCTCGACGGTATCCGCGCCAGCCACCCCATCCATGTCCCCGTCCGTGACGCTCTCGATGTCAACCAGATCTTTGACCACATCAGCTACCTCAAGGGATGCTCCGCCATTCGCATGCTTGCCAACCACCTCGGAGTCGAAACTTTCCTCAAGGGTGTCTCCAACTACCTCAAGGCCCACGCCTACGGCAACGCCAAGACCAAGGCTCTGTGGGATGCCTTGGGCGAGGCTTCCGGCAAGAACATCAACGAGATTATGCACCCTTGGATCTCCAAGATTGGACACCCAGTCTTGACCGTCTCCGAGGAGCCTGGCAAGATTGCCATTAAGCAGTCTCGTTTCCTGTCCACCGGCGACGTTAAGCCCGAGGACGACACCACCACCTGGTGGGTTCCTCTTGGCTTGGTCGGAAAGAAGGGCGAGACCGGCATTGCTGCTCTGTCTCTGACCCAGAAGGAGGACACTGTCCTTGACGTTGACGACGACTTCTACAAGCTCAACAGCAACGCCACCGGCTTCTACCGTGTGGCCTACCCCCCGGCTCGTCTGGCCAAGTTGAGCAGCCAGCTCGACAAGCTCACCACCGAGGATAAGATTGCCATCATTGGCTCGACCGCGGATCTCGCCTTCGCCGGCAACAGCTCTGCTTCATCTCTCTTGACCTTCCTCCAGGGCTTCCAGAAGGAGGCGCATCCCCTTGTGTGGAGCCAGATCCTCGGCTGCATCAGCGACCTCAAGTCTGTCTTTGGAGAGGACAAGGAGATTAAAAAGGGAATCAACAACTTCGCCGTCAAGCTGATTGACGAAAAGGTGAAGCAGGTTGGATGGGAGTTCCCCGAGGGCGAGGACTACCTCGGTGGCATTCTCCGCAAGGACCTCATTGCCAGCGCTGTCGCTGCTAACCATCCCGAGTAAGTATTTTTAATATTGTAGCGCACATACGTGTCAAAATCGTGTCGTGGTGTATCAAAATTTCGTTAACCAAATAAATAGGGTCAAGGCAGAGGCCATCAAGCGCTTCAACGCCTGGGTTGAGAACCCCGAGGCCAATGCCATCCACCCGTCTCTGCGAGGCGCCGTCTGGCGCGCCGGCCTCACCGAAAACACCGCCAGCAACGTCGAGGTTCTCAAGAAGGAATGGTTCTCTACCAAGGCTATTGACGGCAAGCTGATTGCCCTCGCCGCCCTCTCCACCGTGGAGGACGCCGACATCATCAAGAACAACCTCATCCCCTTCAACTTCAACGCTTCCCCTCCTGACAACGCCGTCCCCGCTGCCGATATGCACGTCCTCGGCGGCAACTTGGCTCAGCACGCCGTTGGCCGTACCATTCAGTGGGAGTTTATGAAGAATAGCTGGGATCTTGCCGTCGCCAAGCTCGGCAACCCCATTGTCGTCGACCGCTTCATTGGCCTGAGCTTGCGAACCTTTACTGACGCTGCCGCCATTGATGACATTGAGCAGTTCTTCAAGGACAAGGACACCCACAGCTTTGACCGTACTCTGGAGACGGCCAAGGACAGAATCAGGGGTAGGGCCGCTTACAAGAAGCGCGATTCGGCTGCTCTGAAGCAGTGGCTATCGTCCAACGGATACTTTTAAATGCATAAAAAAGACTGTAAAAAATAATTCGAACGAGCATTATGAGCATGGGAAATAAGTGATCATGTGTTGAGCATGGTGTGTATATAGTATAAGGGGGCCCGAAACACGAGGCTATCAAATTGAAATGAAATCACTTTTGTTTCCTGAATTATAATCAAGATAACTGGGCCAGATGCGTGTGACTCTAGTAAAGTACGTAGCTATAGTATTTCGTACTTGCCTCTATCTTTAGGGCAAACTATGGCATTTAAATGCCACTCTGAGCAGCCTGGCTTAAAGACATGGACTGAAAGCTACGGGGGCTCTGGCTTATAGAAACGGTCCTTGACGAAAGGTTATGTCTTGTTGCTTTAAACACTAGTTTGCCTGGTTAGTGAAGGGTTGGAGTTTGACTGTTATTCTCTTTAGTCATATCTTTCTTTACACTTGCCCGTTTTATCTGCCAATAACCCCATCTTTCTGCCAGCTGGCAGCTCTGTTACCGGCATTCTCACTTTTCTTTGACCACTTTCCACTGCCACGCGGTTGGGAGCCTATCAGGTGACTAGTGGCAGCAAATCTTTTGTTTTTTTTTTTACCATCTACTGTGTTGCATCGTTTCCAATTCTCCCCTTGCCTTTCACTCAACTGTTGTAGCACTCTCTTTGTTTCCCCTGATAACAACTTGCCATACCACCGCGATGCCAGACGCCAATACTCGTGGCAGATCATCTCAGGCTCCTGGTCATCGTTTTCGCAATGATAATCATCGCACCAAAACGCTGATTACAGGGGCAACGGACGAAGTCGCATGGAGAAAACATCTTGTCAACGAATGTTCAGAGGCTACATTCAAGGCCCATCTCCTACCCTTCCCAGGATCAGAATGGGCCCCTTCCGATAGAGACATGTCTATTTTTGGCATGGTTGCAACAAACGAGCCAACAGCTTATTTCATGACAATTAACCTCAGAGGCGTTAGCCACATGCTGCCTAGTATTGGATCTTCGGTCAAGGTTGATCTTGCTGCTGATCAAATCTTTCATTCAGTGCCAAAAGTCCGCCTTGATTACCGCCAACGTGAACGATTTGCCACAGATATTCAGGACTATCTAAACATTGCGGAGAGAAAGGCCTATTCCGCCGAGGTTGGTATCGAGAATAAGATCACAGAACTCATTTGTGACGAAGACTGCGATGAGCACACCATTCGCCGGCAGGAAATCGCAAACAGCATTACCTACAAACGATACCGTAGGATCGCCGCAGAATATCTCTGGCAGTATAACGCAAATATTTCCGATGAGGCTATACAAAAGTTTCCTTCTGATGACGATGAGTTACGCCGATACCACGATGCCCTTAAATTTGCGTCTGAGCTGCGAAAGTCTGCCCGTGAATCGGAAATTGATCATTACAATCGCATAATGGATTGGATTCGGAGGGAGGAGGTGACTTGCCGTTTGCTCTATGAGAACGAGCCATTAGTCGGTCACCGTATCAAAATTCCACAAGGAATCTCTGCCGACATTGCTTTCTTTCATCTCAAGGCGCCAGTCCAACCAAATTGGCCAGGATATTACAAAAAACCCCCGATAACTTTACGGATACCTAAACAACCCTTCCCTAACGACTTACAAGCCTACTTCCTCAGCGTTGCCAAGAAGCCATCGCAAGCCATCCGTGCCCAGATAAGCTACGAGACGAATGATAAATCTATTCGCATGGAATGCTCTGCTGTTAAAGCAATGGATAAACTCGGATATGGAACTTTGGGATATATATGGTGGGAGTTTTTGAATCGCTTCAAAGATGTGCCTGATCCGGCACGTATCAATCTACTTGAATGGTTTCCAGCTCTTCAAACACAGTTGAATAGTGGTGTCTTCAAAGGCGAACATGCTAAAGCAATCAAGTCAATGGCCGAATCACATGCGGGAAAGATCTTTGCCACTGAGGGCCGAGGACCAGTCTCGGGCAAATTTGTAGATCTGATTGCCCATGCAATCATGTCGCAACCTCCAGATCCCCAGCCATTTATGCTGGATCTAGTGGATGACGACCAAGGATATGGTTTCGATGCTGCTACACAAGACCAAATGGCTGAGCAACGGAATATATATCCCACATTTTGGATGAAATGCCGCGAACAGATGGAGCAAAAAGAACGCAATCGGATAGCTGAATTACGATCTAGAAACGGGCGAATAGCCTGTATCACAGCCCAAAATATTCAAGCTGATGATGCTGTGCGCCGATTAACCTCCATGAACCCAGACAAGACAATCATCAGAGTATACTCTTACAACGCGGAACTGAATAATCTAATGTCCTCAGAGGCCGAATCACCAACAGTGATAGACGCCAGCGAAGTGACTAATACGGCACGTCGGATTGTTGAATCGTACAACAGCTTCCAAGATCATAGAGATAATAAACGAAATCCGGCGACTGACAAGAATTCCTGGTCTGAACATTGCCGACGGATGGTGCAAGCTCACCGCTCCAGATTTTCACAAATGGTAGCAGCCTGGTACCAGCAAGAACAGAATCCATTCTTGTATAACGAAAATCTCGAGGGATACCGTGAGACTGCTAAGGATATACTTCATTCAAAACTGAAAGAGGCTGATGCCATTTGCGCTACACCTGTCGCCTTTGCCATGATGTCCAAACATGTCTCTTGGGAACCATCCTTCATCATAGTTGATAACGCCGACCAACTAACAGAAGCCATGTCGGTACTGCCTGTCTCTATTTACCCGGATGTACCGACTCTTTTTATTGGCGATACTCAACGGGCTGGCCCAGTAGTTAAAGCTTCAAAAGGCAGCCGACAGAAGCCGTGCGCAACTAAACAGCGCACTGAAAGCCTTCTTCACCGTGTTGAGGCTGCTGTGTATCTGGACTTTCAACTCAAAGGTCGTCATAGGACTCGGGGCAAGAAGCAACCAGTTGAGCGGTAGTATGCTGCGTAATCTCTCTTTCTCAGGTTACAATTTTTCTTCATTCATTTATCTAGCTTGCTTAATCTGTATATAAATGTACGAGTTTAATTTAGACTAGTGAGAATACCTTTTTTTTTTTTTGCCATTGTAATGAGTACGAAAGCTGTATGGTGTTGCTCCCTGTCAGACGTTTCGTGACCTGGTAGCAGCGCTGCTATATGACTGATGCCTCAGTGAGAATGTTGAATACTCGTCGCGGCAGTATAAACTCTGAGATAAATCTCCTGGGACTCGTACTGCACAGGCTAGATAAGGCAGAAGACTGGTGGTTGCTCGGTGAAGCTTCTCCAGAACAACAATGTTGATAATTCACTTTTCTTTCTTTCTTTTTTTTCTCTGCAAAATTGCACTCCAGAGCTCCAAATTGCACCCAGAGCCATTCTAACCAAATATAGAGAAGAGTCAGTGATTTAATGGCGAATGTTTTGTAACGCAGCAACACAGTTTTTACAGCCCTTTCACACTTCCTCCAAATCATCTTCTTTTGTCAACCTCGCCCAACCCACCCACATGTTATCTCTACATATCCTTCTACTTGAATATATCACACACGATAACTATCATCTGAAGCTGAATAATATCTTCTCGAGTCCCAGAATGGAATCATCATTGAACAATGACATGCCGCCAGCTTTCCCCAATACCCCGACCACCACTGACGAGAGAATCCCCAGGATCTACAACTGGATTGAGATGCATTTCTGGCCCAAGTTGACCACATCGCAGAAAATAGAAATGCTCGGATTCTTCCCGCGCATAAGATTTGAAGGGTCTACGGAAGTTACTTCCAGCCACTGGCTATCGAAGGAAGCCAGAAAGCCAAACTCCTCACCCATGATCAAAGTCCTCGTACACGCCATTTGGGGATCCAACATGAAGAAAGTCCTGTGGTGGCATAGTTATAATCAGATGTTTGGGCATCTTGGGTTCCCCGACGGTCCGGCCCCAGGAGTCTCTCTCAATTGCAAACGTCGTCGGCTTCAAAGTACAGGCAGTCATAAAAAGGCGCAGACGAACAGCCCAGTCGTAAAGAGCGAAAATGATGTTACAACCCAGAAGAGTACAAACACTGCCCAACCAACACTCCAAGCAACCCCTGAAAGCGCTGCGGAGGGATGTTTAGTAGAGGAGGTTATACAGAGAGTTGTCAACGAACTCCGACAACGGATTGATGAACTCGCAGGCAGAATGGACGCCATGCAACAACAGTTGGCTCTGGTGACGAACGGAATGGGCGTCATGAAGACTGATCTCGTTGATACAGTAGATACTATAAGACAACAGCAAGTTGAGAACACAAACACGATGGACTCTCTGCAGCAACACCTTGCCGACATTGCGACTGGTACTCTCGCTCTTGCTGACATTCTCGGTCTTTGGAAATGGGTTCAGACACAATCAGAGAACAATCAACAATTCTGAACTGGGGTTGTAAGTGGTACAATAACATTAGGCAAGATATACAAATGTATACAGAATATCAGCAGTTATAAGCCCATCAGCAGAGCTAAGGAGTTTGCTTTTCGAGGGGCCAGGGCAAATTAAGGACTGAGAATAATATGACGGCGTTTATATGGAGCACTCAATTAGCTACATCACTACAAGTGGCGAATACAATTTCATTTCTATTATCTCAACTAGACGAAACTCTCATCAATCCTTTTTTTTTTCCTTCAGTTCGTTCATTTGTTGATTTTATATTCTGTACGGAGTAGCACTATACTAAAGGTACAAAGGTACATGTTGAACCCCTGTCAACTTGGCGTTGAGCTAGCTTATCCTTATCTTATCAGCCCGCGCTGATATCCAAAATTTCTTCGACATCTCAGTCCCGCCAAGGCGAAAATCAATCCCATACAAAATCGCACCAATTGCGTCCCAACCAGTCGCAAAAATGGTGAAGAGAAAGGTCGCGGCGCTCGAGAAGATCGATGCGGACTTGTATGTTCATTTTACCTTGCATGCGCCCTAGTTCTCTCATTTTGTACTAATAATTGTCACAGCGCGAGTCTTCAGTACAAAATCCGTCGGGATCCAAAGTACGCTCTTGATCCCTCTCATCTACCACTACGAGCTGTCGCTAACTGCATTCTAGATCCTACAAGGATGATTTCCTGAAGCAGTGGGAGCAATATGAAGCTCAGCGCGAGATCTTCTTCATGTCGCCGACGACAGCCGCGGCCGATACCGTGGAATCCTTCCACAACATGATCGACCTGATTGCGCACGTTGCCGACTGTTATCCCGAAGAGACACGGACGTTCCAAGACGATTTGAAGGCCATTGTTTCGCAGAATCATGACACACTCCATCCTGAGCTCAGAGATAAGGTCGTTGGGAGTCTGGTGCTGTTGCGGCGCAAAGAGGTGATCGACTCGACCAGTCTGCTGACAACGTTGTTTCCGATCCTCGTGTCCTCGCGAAGCAAGTCCATGAGAGAGATGCTCTTCCAGAAAATCCTCAGCGACATGCGAAACTCAAATTCCAAGTCCACCAACCACCCGCTAAACCGAACTATTCAGGCCGTGCTTTACAACCTGGTCACAGCTGACCGCTCCTCACCGAGAGCCATCTGGGCTATTAAGCTGACGCGCGAACTGTGGAAGCGACAGGTTTGGACAGATGCGAAACCAGTCGATGTTATGAAAGAGGCATGCTTAGCCGATAACGAAAAGGTGATTATCGGGGCTGTACGATTCTTCTTGGGCGGCGACAAGGAGCGCGAAGAGCTCGAGGACGAAAGTAGTGACGAGGAAATCGACCTCGCCAAAGTGAAGCATCAAATCACTATCAACAAGAAATCAAGAAAGCAGAAGGAAGCATATAGAAAGGCAGTCGACAAGGTCAAGAGGCAAGAGAAGAAGAAGTCAAAGCCTCATCCGCTCAACTTTTCGGCTCTACACCTGCTGCATGACCCTCAGGAGTTTGCTGAGCAGTTGTTCACAAAGCACTTGCAAGGCACAAAACTAAAACTCTCTTTGGATACGAAACTGCTAGTCTTACAGCTGGTTACCAGATTGGTTGGTCTACACAAGCTTACTATCGTGCCATTATACTCTTGGTTCATCAAATATCTTACACCCAAGCAACAATCCGTCACCTCAATCCTTGCATCTCTCGCTCAAGGTGTACACAACCTGGTGCCTCCTGATGCGCTGGAACCCCTGATCCAAAAGATTGCAAACGAGTTCGTCTCAGAAGCGTCGGCCTCTGAAGTTGCCGCAGTCGGTCTAAATGCCATTCGCGAGATCTGCTCTCGACAGTCCCTTGCCATGACCGAAACACTGCTCCAAGATTTGGTTCAATACCGCAAGAGCAAAGATAAGGGCGTCATGATGGCCGCCAAGGGTCTCTTGTCACTGTACCGAGAAGTTGGCGCAGAGATGCTCAAGAAGAGAGACAGAGGCAAAGATGCTACCATGAACCTAAGCTCCGGCATAATGAAGCAGCGCAAGTTCGGCGAGGAGGAAGTTGGTGGTATTGAAGGCTTGGATCTCCTTGCTAAGTGGAAGGAGGAACAGAGAAAGAGGAAGCGTGCTGAAAAGGGTCTACCCGAGGATGGAAGCGATGACTCCGATGATGAGAAGGATCCTGACGAAGATGGATTCAATTCTGACGAGTGGGAAGTCGGTTCAGAAGACAGCAGTGACTCTGGAGAATGGATCAACGTCGAGCATTCTTCCGACGAAGAAGAGCCGGCGTCCAAGAAGCGAAAAGGAGGCGACGATTCAGACGATGACTCAGACAATGAAGAAGACCAAGCCGCCGAGCTTGAACGCATGACCAAGCTCGCCACCACCACCATCCTCACTCCCGCCGACCTGGCCAAGCTCCAGGAGCTCCGTGCCGCTTCCTCCGTCCAAAAGGCCATGGGAAGCAAGTTCCGCAAGCGCCAGCAGAACTCTGATAACCCTACCCACACCGACGACGGCCTCACCGCTGAGAACATCGAAGCGCCCATCCGCCTTCGCAAGCTAACCAAGGAGGAAAAGGTTGCTCTCGCCAAGGAAGGCAAGCCCGAACGCGAGGAGCACAAGAGCACGCAGGCCATCCGCAAGGCCAAGAAGGATGCCGCGGGCAAGAGCACGAGCAACAGGGAGAAGCAGCGCAAGAAGAACTTTTTGATGACGCTGGGCAAGGCAAAGAGCAAGCAGAAGAGGAGCTTGGTCGAGACGAGGAAAGTCCTCAGAGGCCATGTGGAGAGGAGTACGAGGGGAGGAAGGAGGAGGAACGGTACATAAGTGTAATGTTGTTGTTGTTTTCTTTTGGTGGCCTCAGTTACATATGGGAGACGAGAACGTGTTTCTTTTTCAGCTCATTATAAAACGAAAGCGCGCTGTTTCTTGCCTTTTTCAAGTAGATCACGAGGGAAAGATACAAATTAGACATAGAGTGCCTTCAATATCACGATATGAGTATCAAGTTGTGTATTTACCATGAAATCATTATATGCATGATATATGCCTAATCTCCGTTGGACACAAAGCAGGCGATAATACTGGTATCCAAGAAAAATCAACCGATGCAATTTAAAAGAAAATCAAATTATCTCGTCGCTCCGTACCCAACTTCCTATAACCCCCTTCCGTAACCATATTTAGTGAACAGTAGTAACCATGGGCTTCTCGTTGTCAATCTTCTCTGCAATCTCCTCATCCTGAGTGTGCCCTTGGGTGCCAACATCAGTCTCGCTGAAGGCATCGACAACATCCCGATACGCAGGCACAAAGTTGACGCAGAAAGCGTACGACCATGCCACGATAAAGAAAGCGAGGGGGACGACCATGCTGATGCCACTGCCGTGACGCTCCGCAGCAACAAAAGTCAAAGGCGGGACACAGGCACCTCCAACAACACCACCGACGATGAAGCCACTACCACGCTTGGTATGTCTGCCGAGACCACGCATTCCGAGGGCCACTATGGTAGGGAAGCAGACGGACTCGAAAAAGAGAACAACGTAGAGCATAGCAATACCAGTGTTTCCATCTTGAGTAATGGACGGGCAAATAAAGATGATGCACATGCTGATGAAGAAGAGGAATATCCATCTTGGCTTCACAAAGCGCATGATGCCACTTCCGGTGAAACGACCAACAGCGAAAGCAGCCTGGGCACCAGCGAACAGTTTAGAACCGAGACTGCTCGAAGTACCGGGTCTAGTCGCTACGGCATAGTTGATGAAAGAGCTGGCAATTGCTACCTGGGCACCGGTATAACAGAATTGGGCAAGAGCGGCATGGAAGAGTCTGTATTGCTTCCAGAGCGGCTCGTTATCCGAGCTACCGTGAGCCTCTTGGGCCTGGAATGCCATGTCTAAAAGGGCCATCATATTAGCGGGATACGGTGAGACTAGTTACCATCATAAATGAAAACTCACCTGCATTGGTAATCTCGGGGATCTTTGCCATAAAGAACAGGGTGGCCAGGAGAAGGACAAAGACGACGATAGCCAAGTAAACCCATTGTACGTTCTGAAGAGCCTTCTCGTCGCTAAAGTTGAAGAAGACATACGAGCCAAGAACGGGGGCGATGACGGTGCCGATTCCGTTGAAAGCCTGCGAAATGTTGATTCGAATCTCAGAGTATTTCGGTGGGCCGCAGACTAGGGTATATCATGTCAGTGGGGATGAAAGATCGAGAGGGGCTAGGTTTAAGCATAATTGATTTTACTATCATCACGTCACATACCAGTGATGAAGGGATTGGCGGCAGTCTCCAGGGAGCCGAGACCATTGCCGATGATGAAAATCGAAGCGCAGAAGCCTCCAAATGATTTCGCTTTGATACAAGGGATGGCGATGGCAGCGCCTACGGCGTACAAGAAGAGACCCCAGATAAAAACGGCTCTGTATCCATAATGACGGAGAATCCAGGCGGCGTGACCGAGAGAGGCAAATGGATATGCACTGCACAATCTCGCTGTCAGCTTATCTACAACTGAAATATGACGAGGCGTGGCGCAATGGTGTTTGCGCGATAAGAAAGGGGAGCTTACCCAAAGTAAGCAGCCTGCAGACCAGAGGAACGCGCCTGGTCGATATTGAGCGTGTTCTGAAAGTGCTTGTTGAGCGTGTCAAGCAAGCCGTAACTGAAACCCCAGAGGAAAAATAGGACGGTGACGAGGGCAATGGGAAAGATGGACTCTCTCAATGTAAGCTCGGCAGCTTTTGTTCGGCCCTTGTCGTTGGCCTTGAGCGTTCGGGCCTTGAAGAATGATACGACACCCATGGTGGTAAGTTCCAGTCTGGAGGACCCGACCTAGGGGGAGAGATGAAAAGGGAGAGAAAAAAAAGATGAAGTTGTTGCTGGGAGGTTCTCAATCCAAGTTGCGCTTTCGCGCTGGGGATGCGACCCTTATCACTCAATTGGGTCGACCAGCCCCTCACATCACCAACCAGGGTTTACTTTGACTCGTAGAGAGGAATTTCTTGTATGGTTTACGTCGTATTGCAACGCTGCTTTCCCTGGTAAAATGTGGACATGATCATCCGGACCATTACCGGCCTCATACTCCTGGTTAGTACTAGCCTCGTCGCCCTAAAAAAATCCCGTCGGCAAAATGGCTCCTCCCAAAGGCTGCCATACGGCTCACACTTTTGTGTGTATCCCGCGTCTTTTTTTTTTAAGTGTGGCGTCCAAACCCAATTTTTCACACGGCTGCTGATTTATCCGCAGGCCATAGAACAGAAGAAAGGTGGTCCGCTTCTCGTGGCGTCGTAGCGGCTCTCTAGGGAGAATTCTCCGCGACAATAGCGGTCGAAGCTTTTCCGAGCTCATTAGTAGCAGAGACACGATAGCCAGCCGTACGCGCATAATAATACCCGTCAACCCGCCTTTAGCAACTCTGGAGAAAAGACGGGGCTCGAGGTGGGGATGTCTGAGCTTGCTGGGGTTGAAGGAGGCGGGGAAACCAGAATGGCTGACCATTGGTCTGAAGCGAGGCCTGGCAACCTGGGGATGCTGGGTCTCGAGTCAATGCTGCGCCGAAATCCTGGAAGTCTCGCGTTGAACTGGCTGCAGAGCACGAGGATGATGGGCCGATGACGGTTTGGCTGATGACGGTGACCTTTGGCCAAGGGCCTTGCCCCTCAGAATCCCCCCATATCACTAAATATCGTCAGGGTGACTCGACCCCGAAGACCGACTTGATACTGTGCTGGACGCAGGTTCCATGCGGGGAACACTTATTTACACCGTAACGATCTGCTGGCGCTAGAAGCCGTGGAATTTTCCACCTCAAGCAGAGAAATAGAGACGGCTCCCCCAATGGTCGTGGGGAAAATGAAACATTGCCCCAAGTGGTTTGCCCATCTGCCAGTGTATGCATTTCCACTCCCACTTCGAATTCTGTGGCGTCCGGTAGCCACGTTTGGTTCCCCCCCCTTGGCGCCTACATTTTTCCCGATATCCTCGCAGGGGCTGCGGATTGGCTGAGCAACACATGCCGGTTAAGCATAGCTGGGTGCGGAGAAGTTGTTAGCGACCTGTCCAAATCCTTACACCTGCTTATTCCACATGTCAACCTACCTGTTCAGAACATGGATAAGTAGAATGCTACGGCGTGGAAAAGAACTGCCGAGATTCAACAAAGCATCGTTCTTGGTGCCTGAGGTAGCACAGGTTATGCATTACACCTAGCAGGCGTATCACGTGAAATCTCCAACCCAGAGCTCGCGCTCCTCAGCAGGTACCTGTGTGAAGCACCTATCCATGTCCCTTTTAAAATTCAGTTAGTTTTCCGTAAGAGGTTTTTCGGCTATTTAATCAGTGACCGACTTGGTTTCTCTTCTCCGTGCTCCGTCCGCCGTTGAAAGCTCCCGTCGGTTTCTTTCCGACGGCTCTAATCTTCTCTTCCCCAGATTTCCAGCTCCAGCTCCAACTCCAGCTCCAGGTATAGCTCTAGCTCTTTCAGCCCCAGAGCCACGGTTCCGGGGCCCCGGACTGGACCGATGAAACTGTCAGCCTGCTGGCTAAATTAGTGATGCCCTGCGTTAAGTCGCTGCAAGGAGTGGCGTTTTGGGCTACCCAAGAATCGGGATGCTAATAATGGACGGCTTTGGTTCGAACGTGATCGACATGCGGCGGCCAGCCATTGACTATTGACCAAATCACATGTGAGGGGAATACTACTTTGATTATTGCCCCAATCACAGCTAGAGAAGAGCCCTTTTTTCGGCTCACCTACATATGGAGATCGACTATTGCATCGTCTACTGCAATATAGCCCTTCAGGGATGGGTTGCTTCGCTTGTAGCTGAACGGCACAAGGATTGAGGCGCAAACGCTAGATATCTTGAGATCGGCTGATTTGATCTCGTGGTGCATATAAATGTCTTGTCTCATTCACCCGTCGGCTATCTTGGGCCGAGACTCTAAGCTTGGTAGCGTCTCCCACTGCCTGTTAGTCATCGAGTTCCATGCGGCTATCTTAGATTGCTGCCTTGCATTACATTCCGACGCTCTAATATCTTCCGTATTATTTGAATAAATGCTAAACAACTGGTCCGAATCTCCAGAATTTCAACCTCAATTCGGCCGAACCATGGATGTGAAGCTTTTGTGGCAGTGCGCGCCGCGCCTTCGAACCGACTATTACGGACAAGAGAATTAAGTCGTCGGTTAAATAAATCATTCGTCCGGTCTTTTCAAGAGCCGCGTATGCTTCCTTCGTAGTTTTATCAGTCTGCTCAGTCATTTTCCTCACGGCTACGGAATAAATAGACGAAGAGAAACTTATTGTTTGATACAATTCTTGGCCATCGGTATAATCCTAGCTTGATGGCCAGATTGCTCGTTCGGATATATCTCCATGCCCAACAATTGAACTAACTAAACACTGTTAAGAGCCTTATTGCGACGCGTGGCATTTCTTCGTCCAATGCAATAATCCGCTTAGGAATTCCGCCTCTATGGATGTTGACAAATATCATATTAGAGTACTGTGAATATATCTCGTGCTAGCTTGGCGTTTTGTGTACGTTTCTTACAAACGTCGAAGAGCTGAAAAGATTCAGCGATGGTTATAATGATTTACTTTTAGAGTGACGGTCTTATACTCGATTTATCCTATCCAGCGTTTCGTCGAGTATTTATACCCGAACTTCAAGGACGAACACAGGCCTCATCTCATGGAATAGAGAAGGAAACGATCACACAACTTTCATCTATAGTAAAAGAACACGCTGTCTGCATATATATGCCAGAGAAAGAGTACCCACTGCCAGGAAATGCAGTGTCCTCAGCAGGTATAAGTCCTTAGCCTCTATGAAATTCTATCTGATATTGGCGTGGTCATTCCTGATTATCCAGCTTTGTTAGTTCCTCTGCATTCATCGAGCTAGAACTAGATATATTCGCCAGCACTGACTCTCCACCACCAACGCTTAACGATCGATTTACAACAAGATCTAGAGGTTGATGCCTCCATCCGTTATGGACCTGACTCTAGTAGAAAATTTGTTGTTGTGTTCCCAGTTTGGTATTTCTAGGAGCTGGGCAGGCAAGGTAGAAAACAAAAACTCTATAGCAACATGGTTTTCTCTTTACTAATAGGGTAGTTCGTCGTGACTCCAGATGCAAACGAGGAAAATGGCGATGCAAGATACACAAAGATAGTTAGCAGTGTGAAAAGGTCAACTGTTGGAAATATTCCTAGATTCATATGCCGGCCTTGTAAGTCATGTGGCTTTCTTTATGGTGAAACATATAGCCAACTTCTATTGTAACCACACTTGAATATATCAAGATATAGGAGAGAATATTATCAGGTGGTGGTACATTATTTCCCTTGTCCGCGAGAATGATGCCCTCAGGCCAGGCGACCGTGACCACTGTTGCATCCGTTCCCTATCAAAAAAAGGGCTTTTCTCTTCTTAAATTCCCATTGATAGTCTAAACTCCCAAGTTTCGTCATCAAGAGCGCATTTTGATGTCAATCATGATCTGAGATCCTATCGCCAAGTTGATGTTATTCCGCTACTATTGCTAAAAGAGACGACCCACCTCGGTGAACCGGGATGCGCCATGGTGGGGATTTAGTGGACGTGGGGCTCACGGAGGTGGAATCCGGCGCTTCAGTATTTTTTTTTCTGCCTTTGGCAAAATTTCAACGAGACTTCATGCTTCCTCTTCAGCCTTGTCGAAATGTCTAGTAACACAGTGCAGCCCAATGGATGGGTTGCAATTAGACTGCCAAGTGAAGTGACGCGTGTCCTTCAGGTTATTCCCAATACGTTGGTCTCCCTCGTTTTCTTTTCTTTTCGCTTCCACCCTTCTTTTGTAGAGTGCAACTGACCGGGTTTCCAGAACCATTTCTCTAGGCAAATACGGCTCATTCCCAAGCAACCTGATAATCGAGCGGCCGTATCATCTCACCTATGAGATCCAGGATAAGCGCGAAGGCGAAAGCTTTCCCCGACTACGAGTCGTTCCCGGCACAGAACTCAATGCTGATAAGCTCGCCGATGTGAGCGCTACCGAGTCCGCCGATGGAGACGACGTTATTGAGCCTGCGAATGGCGAGGAGCTTACGCTTGTCGACGAGAGCGGCAAGGTTGTTGCACGTTCGAACCGCGAGGTCATTGACGATTCTGCACGCCAGACGCTCACGATGGCAGAGATTGACCAGCTGAAGAAGGAGGGTGCGTCGGCAGGCAAGGAATTGATCGCCAAGCTCATGCTCTCTCATACGGCGATTGACCAGAAGACGGCATATTCGCTGGCCAAGTACAAGCTTCTCAAAGAGAAGAAGTACATGCGACGGTTTACTGTCCTACCTCTAGATGTGGCACAGCTTGGGCAGTGGATGCTGGTTGAGAGGGATGCGAGCAAAGTTATGGAAATGCGCCAAGAAATGATTGGATTGCTGGGGTGCTGGGCCGATGTCCACTTTGGCGGCCTGCCGATTGACGGGGCACAGGGTCCTCATGGAGGGCGATGGCTGGCTGTTGATGATACAGGAGGTCTGCTAGTCGCGGCCATGGCTGAGAGAATGGGAATATTGCATGCCGAGCCTTTGGAAGGAGAGGAGACAACAAAAGAGGCCATCCAGGAAGAGCAAAAGCCGGAGGTACTGCCCACCGACGACGAAGCAGGCACAGTGGCAACAGAACCGTCGGCCCTTTCATCGTCCCCCAAGGCACAGCGAAGCAGACCCAAGCGGCCCCGAAAGGACGATCTGGACGACCACTATGCCCTCACAAACTCCATTACCCTCATTCACGCCAACTCACAGCCCAACCTCTCTCTCCTCCGCCACTTTGACTACGACTTTAGCGACCCCAACCCTCCATATCCCTACCATCCGCTCTTCACCAATCTGCTGCCCATCTCCTGGCTCCAGCTGCTGGACCCAGAAGCCGACCCTACGTACGCAGAGCCCGCTCCAGAAGTAGAGTCAGACGTCCTCGCCTCCTGGAAGACCAATCGCCGCGCAAACTACCACCGCAAGCGCCGGCGATGGGCTCGTACACGCCAAATCGTCGATGCTACCCGAGCGGGCGGCTTCTCCGGCCTCGCCGTGGCAAGCACCATGGATCCCATATCCGTCCTGCGCCATGCGCTGCCGCTCCTTGCCGGCGGCGCACCCGTGGCCATTTACTCACCGACAATCGAACCCCTGACCCAGCTGGCGGATTGCTTCAGCATCGGCCGACGTGGCGCCTGGGTTTCAAATCCTCCAGCTGAGGCGGAGGGCAAGACGGTCACAGAACTGGAGAGTTGGCCTGGGACGCCAGAATTCCCAATCAACCCGGCCCTGCTGATCGGCGCGCAAGTGCAGACGAGCCGGGCGAGGAGGTGGCAGGTTCTGCCCGGCCGGACACATCCTTTTATGACGGAGAGGGGCGGGGCGAGCGGCTTTGTGTTTACGGGGTGGAGGGCTATCCCGGCGGAGGGTAATATCACGGCCAGAGGCAAATTTAACAGGAAGAAGCCAAAGACAGGATAGTTTTTGGCGGCTACATGTGGCTGTAATGGAGGCTAGAGAGGCCGATGATGGTGATGATGGGTTTATGTGAGAGTTCAAATCCGAATAGAACATTTGAATACCCTTTTTGAGTTTATAGCATACACATCAGCCCCTTCACAATAGAGCATCGAACCAGTTGCGATTAATGCCGTCTCGAGTTACAGTAAAACAAGTAGTATTGTCGGTCTAAATGTCTCCAGTCAATGACCCCCCACCGCTTACAACGATTTACCCATAAACTTTCTCTTCGTGAAGCTCAGCCACCACTTGCTCGGCTTGGTCTCATCCTCCTCGTAAACTCTAGCCAGTAACCGGGATGCGAGCTCCTGTCGGACTTGTGCCATGTACAGCTTGAGCTGCTCTGCGTCTTGCCTGTCCCGAGGGGGCTCGTACATCTAACCACATATTAGTACCTGCATTCCACAGCCCTTGCAGAATTCTTGACAGGGTAGAGCTGGAGACGAACCTGATTGAGAGGGAATGCTGGGTCTCCGGGAATGGCAAAGTTGAGGTCCAGAGCCAGGTTGTTCACCTCCTTGCCGGCATCGCGAGCACTGGCATTGGGCTTGATCTTGGTCAGGCAGTCGCTCACAAACCAGATTCCATAGACGAGCAGGCGGTCAGCAGGCCCCTTGATCTCAAAGTTGCGGAAGAAGGTGTTTGCGCGGAAGAGGCGGAGGACCTCGTCCAGGATGTCGTAGCTC
>PXNZ01000854.1:0-15233 GCA_003012085.1 Trichoderma brevicompactum
GTGTATAGCAGCTTTGATGTTGAGTCGCAGGCTATAGTTTGAATGACTCCAGGGGCGATGAAAGGGAGAGAATTGATAAGAATTTCTATCAAACATTGAAATTATGAATATATATATTCTTCGGTATTAATCACTTGCCATATATCCTCATCTGTTGTTCGCCGAAGAAAAGAATTTCTACTCGACGTTATGCAACCCAATTAAACACATCAATGTCCCTCAAGTCATTGAGGAAAACGGTTCCTACTGATGATTGCTGAAATCCTGAGCTCACAGGCACTCCATTAGTCGTGTCGGGGGCGTGGCTAAGAAACTGGTCCAGAACTTTAACGATGAGATTTCTCGTCCTGGAGCAGCGATCTGTACAAGGCACTCTAAGTATTAGCCACTCCAAAAAAGCGCGAAGTAAGCTTAGTTGCCGGATTATAGCTGATACCGGAGTTGAAAATCCATAACCTTTAGTTTGCATTTGAAGAAGCATTTCACATAGCACGACTGCAGCTGGAATTGCATAACCCATGATAAACCACTCATGGTCACCTTCCATGCCCACTAAGCAGTCATTTCGAGTCCAGAATGTGACTGTTACTGATATAATTTCCAAACTAATCTCAATCAAATTATCTCGAGTGACATTTGACTGAACTTTGTGCAACATTCTCTCAACGAGGAAGACGTTTTGAAGATGCTCCAGCCGGATAAAAAGTTTGGTGTATAGCACATGGGGCTCGAGATTCTTGAGATTTTCTTCGCCATTGACGAACCGAATGCAGTTGGGTAGTTGGCTGAAAGTGAAAATTTGCTTCGACTTCAATTTGCTAGATATTGAAAAACTTAGCCTCATGTAGGAGATGTATTCAAGGCAGCTTACATCAAATCATGCACATCAACTTGTCGTTGATCTAGAGCTATATTGAGGATTTCTTCTCGAATACGCGCTATCAACCCTCTTGCCCGTAAACTTGTTGTAGAGTATATTTTACCGTCGGTGTTCCATCCGTTATCGTCGACGCCTAACGAGCAAGCGTCTGAAGTTTGATCAGTGCTCCAGTTGAATAGGGTAGTATTACAAATGTCTAATGGTAAAGCTGTAGAGCAACGTCGCGAAGCCAAGAGGGGTAATTTGCCAGATAAAGCTGCAGCTGCTATATCAAGAACATAGATAGCTGTGAAAAGACGACGCTCTGACTGCTTAGAAATACGATGATCCTCTATTGATGAATCGGACATGGCATCCAGTCCCATAGAACACGCTAGAGAAACTGTTTCTGCGTGAAATACCCAAAAATCGTGATCTAAGCACAGTATATCAGTGTTGGTCAGCATATAAGATAATATGTTAGAGGTCCTTACTATTGAGGCCATGTAAAATGGACGAAACGATGCTTGTCCGGTACAATAGGTAAAGCAACAATATGTTATTAGCTTTGGCCGCTCGACAAAGTGTGATACAATTCTTCATCATTTCGAAAAATTTAGAGGCTAATACCCTAGGCCGATATTGGTCGATGTCCTCTTTGTTTTGAAGCACACCTAAGGCCCAGCTACTGAACAGTAGGCCAATCACCTCCCATCTTATCCTCGAGCCAGAGAAGGACGTGTACCAATCCCTTGAGTCATTCTCTTGGCTGTTGGAGATATCTTGTGCAGTGTTTGAAAACATAACGAGTGCTAGATTAGTTAGATGCTCTGTATCTCTACTCTGCCTAAAAGCATAAGCAAAAGTAGTTCTTAGCTCAATCAATATATTTGACGTAGAGAGGGGAACCCATCCATCAAATGGGTTGATATGAGGCTTAGCAAGAATATATTCTGCTTCGGGCTTTGGCAGACTAGCTAAGACATCTAGCGCTATTCCCAGGTCATTGGTGGTTGTGTCAAATAAGACGTTGACATGATTGTCTTGGGAGATGAGCATTGGACTTTTCGTCTCTCCACCGTGGATAGCTTCACACGCTTCATCAAGATCAGAATCCCAAGAATTACGTGCTAATTCAACAGACTCATTTATATTGATTAGACGCGATGTTTTTACGGTTAAATCGTTTTGCAGCGAAGAAGGAAAATCCATAGTAGCATTGCTAGAAAGGTAGGCGGAGATCTGTTCGCTCTGTTCGTTTTGAGCGACGTATCGGCAAGGTTTCTTCAGTCGACTTCGCTGGCAACGTTGGCAGGTTGGGAGTGAGCGATCACAGGCATATTTCCGTTTCTGACACGGCTCACAAGCAGCAAGCCGGCCATTCTTTGTTCGAGGCAAAGTAGCGGCGGATTCAATTGCGTTTGATTGATCCATTTATGGATAAGAGTTGGAAGTCGCTATATGGGGAATCTAGAGGCGGTGTTTTTTGAAAAAAGAGAAAAAAGGTAAGAGCACGTGATCGTACTATTTTTTGACGTTTAATCACAATGCTGTTTTGTTCACGAACCATTTTTGTAAGCATGAAATCTTGATAAACCCCAGAAAATGTATATTAGTGGTAGACTACAGTAAACAATAGAGCAATATAAAGAATAAAATTAAAAATATGCAATAATATCTATATGCGAAGTAGAATATGCTTTGCTATAAACATGAGAATTTAGCTCCAACTGAGAATTTATATGACTTGGTCCCTTTACTATATTTCATACCAGTCAAACTAAAGCAGGCATGCAGCTAAAGTTAGTGTGGCTTTATAGTGCAAATGAAATACTTCAGTACAATACCAAAATAATTCAACAAAATATTTGTTCAACCACCCACCAATCATAATTGCGTAAATAATAAGTTACATGATCAAATTATTCATGGATAACTTTGATTAATACAACTTCTATATAAGTTTGCACCGGCGTATTAGCTGCAGTCATAGAGAATATTTTGTGTGTGATATCTGTTTTGTTGGTGGTGACCCCCGTCTCCCAAGCTTTTTACCCTTGTGCCCAAGACTCTCGGCATGATTATTCCCCTCCGAGTGATCTGTTTGGTGTAGCAGTATTATATATTCCGTATCTCACATTGCTATTTGTAATCTTGCGCATTGACTCTGTGTGAACACGATCCCCAACCAATTCATGAACATAGCAAGCCAAATTCATCAATTCAGCATGCCCCCGGACTCTAACAGTATCCTTGAGCAGACCAAAGAGTGGTAGAAGCCCCTTCCCATCCTGGCTTTCTTCCTATTGCTTATCCGGTTAGCGGGCGCGCTCGATTGCCGACCGAAGATGATTTCTATCACACAGTTGACGTATTCCAGTTTCAAGATTGATAATATGTGATATGGTAGACCCTAAAAAATAATACCTGCTGCAAAAGCTGTAGCAACCTTGTCAGAACACCAAATATCAAATATCTAGCCCTTTAAGAGATCTGTTGGATTTAACGCGCTATTTTGAGTTCCGGGTCAATCTGTGATATCTCAGTGTATATTCCAATTATAGGGTAGGGTTCCCGAGGTAATAGACCAGAGATCTAGTTTATATTAGCAGAGAAAATCGAATGTAACTGTATTTTTGTAATCTTATCACATAGCAGGTAGTAGCATAAACGTTCTCAACTCATATTTAATCTAAGTGCTATATTAACAACTGACTATCCAAGCTATTTTATTGAGCGTATTCTTTCATGACTTATATAGTAAGTCGTTGCCAATGACTCACTTCGTAATGTTCCTTTGTACCTAGTGAGCCTGGCACCTTAGTGTTGAGGTCTCACTTCCTCACTAAGTGTATACCGTAGGTAAGCCGTGAGCTTCACGCCGATTAGCTATTTAGCCGATCTTTTACTGATCCTGTTGTTGGATCGTGACACAATCAAGATGAGAGAAATGAGTGGCATATCCAAAGGGTTCTCCATACCTTCAAGTGTCCCTGAAAGAATAGTCATCTTTGGAGATCTTGTTATTTTTCGTGATCTCTTCTCACTAGCATGGTTTCGTAATTTTTTCGAGTCAGTTTAGCTGCCGGGTAATTTCTATAAGAATAATAAAAGAATATGTGTTTTGCGGCATATACCTAGGGCTGTAATTACTTTCAAGACTCAATTCCGTTTCTATATATTGCTACATTTTATAGGAATGTTCCCCCACAAAATCTAGCGAATGGAAATTGTGCTGCCACACTATATCACAGTTCCGAGACATACTTGCCCCGATGAACAAAGCCCGCAACAGAGCAAGCATCAGGCTATGTGTTTGCCATTCGCCATTTGAGATAACTGAAAGGTTGACCGAAATTTTATGACTAATCTATCCCTAGATGAGAGTTGTGTACGATGGCTTGCTGGGGGTAAAATTGATTGCGGAAGATTATTATGTGAATTTCTGGTGCAAAACAGGGCGTATTGACCAACTTACGGGACACTATTGCCTTTATTGTTATGATCTATGTCTTATAAGTCACTTAATGCTAAATAGCACACAATATAGGTTCTATGTCTTCACAATCGGCTGAACAGTTTATAGGTGGCTGTGAATACATAGAGACTGCCGTTAAACGATATTGTTTTTGAATGTGAGGCAAAAAGAAAATAAGATACCCAACCTCATCGAGCAAGCGAAATATCCTGACTGATGGTACTGCTCATGGGCCATTAGCTGCTCTATCTATTCGGTCAATAAGATAACCAGACAAATGTCTGGTCAAGGGAGATTGCGATTGCGATGGATCTTGAGCTTGCGGAGTGGGCAATAAAAACGTATATGATATGTAGTAATGCCATAAAGAGCTACTACGGTAGGGATTCAGGACTCTGACTCGCGAGTCGGGGTATTGGGTAAGTGAGCAACTAAGTCAACTAATCCGCTGCAACAATATAGCACGCCACAAAGAAAGTTTCTAAATTTGGTACTTGAGAGATTACTACATAGAGCAACCCTAGTTTTACTCACTCTCTAAACCATGTCAGGGTTTATTATTACCTCAGGCTCTAGGCTATAGGAGATAATAAACAAGCTTACCGCTGTTATTTTATACTAAAGAAAAATAACAAAGTTAAACGCTGTAGCAGTCTATTAAGCAATGCACGAGTAGTTGAAAGAAGATAAATGTATACCAACAAAGATGAGGAAAAATGAATTAACTGCCACAGTATTATATATTTATAGTATTAATATCTTTGTTAAATATACACAATTTTATTGCTTTGCCAGCCATTCAATCCCTAAAACACGACTATGAATCAGAGCTGGAAAGCATTACTACAATACTGCGATGGCTTTCAAAGTCTACGCAGATTAACTATGAAAATCTCCCATTAATTAATGCATTTTATTCTGCGATTAAATGATACTCAGCGCCGCACTCTAGATTTTAAAAGATATTCGCAATATTTATCATGAGATCAGAGAACCAAATCGTTACAAGTTGAAGACATAATTCGTATTTGCATACGCAAGCCTGCTAACTAAGTTCATCAAGGATACGCGTTCCCGTAAGGTTAATACGAGGAATATCTTGGCTGCATGTGCTTACTTTATATCCCTTGACGTTTTGGTACGCGCAGTCTTGCATTTACAAAATGGCCTAGAAGGCGAAGTACACGCGTCCTGTTAAGCCAACAAATTTCCAGGTTAGGTGCCTCCGACTCTTTTGGCTCATGATTTTGAAAAGGATGTGGATCTTACAATTCATCAATGTTTTGTCCTATTTCAGGCTAATGTGGCCCACGAACCGAGGAACTTACCGCCCCCTAGTACTGTGTTGGCTTGGTTTGCGGAATAATTCCCGCAATACTACAACAGTTCCCGCAATACAACAGGAAGGTCCAATATCAACAGATACTGCCATTCTTAGAGGCTGGCACTTGATACGAGAACTTCGTAGTGGTCAAGTAGTAGTTGCAATGGATGACTTGTTTCTTTTCATATATAAATCCAATAGATCCATCAGGAGCAGGATATAAGAAACTTTAAAACATACAAGCTATATTGTTCGATAATAAATTATTTGGATTAATTGATGAATTCAGTGTCATGGCGTGGGCTCGTGATACCATCTTCATTATTTTAAGCACTGGCCTCTGGCTTCCTATCCACGGCAGCCAGGTGTGGCCGAACGATAAAATTGACGAGCTCGAGAAATTACTATATGAACAATCTAATCCTTTTGACGGCGGAAGTAGCATCGCCGCCTCGTTTGTCGTTGGATGCAGCGGGCCAGCTGAGCAGGTCCTTGGCATAGGACGTAGTTTCGGTGCAGAATGGCTTAGAAACGCTTATCATGATATGGCTACGGCAAATGTGTTTGCTGGGACTGGCGGTCTAGACGCTTCAATTGTTTTTGAGATGGATCGTCCTGAGAATATCGGTCAAGCATTTCAAGAGACTCTGAGCTTATTCAAAGATAACTATAACGACCGAACTTCGATGTCTGATTTATTTGCATTAGCCGCTGTGATGGCAATCGGCGGTTGTTCGAACGGAAAAGTAATTATACCATTTAGGGGAGGGCGGGTAGATGCCATTGGCCCTGGCCCATTAGGCGTCCCAGAACCACAACAAGACCTCGCTACACATACTGAGAGTTTCGCCAAGCAAGGTTTTAATACATCCGAAATGATTGCCCTTGTTGCCTGTGGACATAGCATTGGAGGTGTACATGGTGTGGACTTTCCCGATATTGTGCCAAACCCAGCTCCACCGATCAATGTTTGTAACCCCGCTTGTCTAACGAATGAGGAGCAGCCGATGTGAACAGCTGGGCGGCTAACTCGTAACAATTTAGATCTCAAATGACAATACTGTCACTTTCGATACATCAACGGATAATTTTGACAACTTTGTGTAGGTCTCCCCAAGTATATTACCACATCCTCCAGCCTCTTCTGCAGCAAGCTCATTTTTACAAAATTCTAGTGCTAAGGAGTTTGTGGCCAATATATCTCAAAACCCCCTTGCATTTGGTCAAAATGAGACAACACGGTCGGACTTCCGTATTTTCAACGCAGACGGCGGTAACACAATCTCACAAATGGCGTCTTCTGAAGATTTCTTCCTGAATACATGCAATACTATGTTTGAGCGTATGATCAATACTGTGCCCCGCAATGTTAAACTAACAGACACTATTAAACCTTATGACATTAAGCCGAGAAACCTGTCTGTTGTTCTAAATGCGGACGCGACATTGTCTATAAATGGAACCCTTAGGGTAAGTTCAGCTTTCGACCAACATCAAGAATAATTCTCTGGTAGCTACCTGCTGATGTGAAATCAACAAAGGTTGTTGACGACATTCTTCGTGGCAATGGGAGTCAGCTCCTAGTACGTCTCACCTCGCGCTCTGGCGAACCTTTACCCGTGGCCATAGATGTTACATTACCAGGCCTAACTGCAAATTGTTTTTATCCTAATTGCGGTCCAAGTTACACTTATTACAACTTCGGTACTATTATACCAGCTGAGCTTGGAGTATCATCTTTTACTGTTGAAATTGTCGACAGTGAAACTGGAACGGCCACGTCTTATAACAATGGAGGCACCGGCTTTCCTATATCCGATGCTATCCTGCCTGTCTTTAGCCTTTCTCGCCAGGGGACGGTAACCATAGATGGCGTCGACTATAGGCAACTCAACTTGACCGCAGTGGTAAGGGCAAGAAGAACCTTATGTGTGAACAAAACTAATTATAGTATAACTAATATGATACCTAAATTTTAGATCCTAGACGCTGAGCAATACACCAAAGTCTCACTCGTTATTCCCCAGCCATTGAACAAAAGTGCAGCGATTAGCCCATGGATTTCAGAAACGGTTCTTTTGAAGCCTTTAGAGAAAATCGCTGGGACTAACTTCACACTATACACGGGCACATGGCTGAGCAGTGGTTCTGAATCAGAGAGTCCCAAACATCCATTTGATATCATTGCTGTGGGGCGGGAAAAAACGTCCTCGAGTCTTTTCAACTCTTGGAATAATGTTCCTGGCGGTGTTCACTGAGGGTTTATGTCAGAGTCGGGATAATAAGAAGAGAGTGAGGGGGGACAATAAGCTAGTTCTCTGCGGGATAGCACGTTATTCACAGGTATATAGCATAAGATGACTGTATTTATCTCTGAACCCCCTTCTACAGCAGGAGGGCTAGGCCTCCTTTATATATCCAGGCCTCCCCGTTTCCTACGTGGAGACATCGCAGCGATATCGCTGCGAGGACCTTCCGAGGTCCCTGACAGTTTATTACTGGGGTTAATTTCTCCATTCATTTCATATTAAGGCTCCAGGGTCAAGGCCAGATATTATATGCAAATTCTAAGGCTGGATAACCTCCATATTTAGTCTATTATATTGTTATTATGATGCGCTCTGTTTATCTTTTACTTGTATCTTCGTCCGGCCTTAATTTGAAAGAAATATTGATATGAAGTTGTCAATAGTTCTTAGCTTAAACCTCCTCAATACAACCTAGAGCCTGATTGTTAGCAGAGAAATCCGAAGTCGCTCTCTTTACATTAACTTTTAGGGGACTGACATAAAATAACTTTTGTGGCACCTTGGCGAAGCGTGGATGCTAGACTCTTGTATTCTATGAAACAATAAAGAACTGCATCACTTTATACTTACTGACTTATTTAGATCTCGATGAATAAATCGCGAATAGCATTTATAGAATCTTTATTAGTAATAGCTTTAACACATTTTAATTTGCTATTGGAACTTCTAGAAACACTGAACGTGGGCAGGTATCCTCCAAGAGGGAAGAAATTCGTTTTAGAACCCCTCCCCTCCTCTTCTCTCAAAAAAGAGCATAAAAGAGGAGAGTAAAAGAAGTAGGAAAGAAAGAAATTAAATTGGAAAGAAATCAAGGGTCAATATAATATATGAACTCTAAAAAAATAAAGTGCCTATGCTGTAGAAACGGAGATGAGGGCCTAATGGTTTCTGCGAAGGGTTGAGTAGGTAATTGAATTGCTGAAACTTTTCTACTTCTCTGTGTAATTTTATATTTCGTGCGTTGGATTGAATAAATTACCTACATACTATTTGCCTAGAAGTTTAGCTTCTGTTACTAATTGTGACAAGAATGTACCGCTTTCCTGAAGTAGTTTTTTTGGGTGCCCTTTTTCGACCAGAATTCCAGATTGTAAAACAAAAATCTGGTCGAACTTCTCCACATCACACAAATTGTGAGTAATGACAATCACGGTCTTCTCCTCGAGTAATGCAAGAATAGCTTCAAGCGTATGCCGGTGAGTTTCGTTGTCAAAGCTAATATTGGGTCTTTATTAGCACATAGATGACAATACAATGTGTATAGAAGATACCCTCACATATCACCAATGTGCTAAGATTAATGATACTTACCCAGTTGTTGGCTCATCCATGATATAAATTTCAGCACTTCGTTTTAACAACATTCTTGCTATAGCAATTTGCCTCTGCCATTGGGAAGGAAATTCGCAATCCGACCATTTGTTATGTAGTTTGGACATTATTTGCGACGCGGTGCTGGTATCCGTAATTAGCTCAAGATAACGCTCAATTTCCTGACAGGTGACATCTCCGGAGGGGTCGATATTATGCTTCAATGTTTCGGAGGTTACAAAGAAGCTCTGTTGCGCCAAACTCGTTATCTTCTTTTGGACAGCTATAGTACTTAGCGTTGTGAAATCAACGCCATCAAGAAAAGCTTGACCCTTGGGAAGGTTCACCAAATGGAGCAGGGCGTCCATGAGAGTTGACTTGCCGCTGTTCGATGAAATTAGGCTTTGCTAAATTTATCTTGGAGGAGACATAAGATACTATAAACATACCTCCCCGTTCGTCCAATGATGGCTACTTTCTGACCTGCCGGGATACCTAGTGATAGGTGATCAATAGCCTTCATAGACCTTAAAAGGTCAGCTTGGCAAGTGTGGATCGAATAATACAAGTAATTTGAAAATAAACATACCCATGGAAGATAGTCAGATCACTGATTTGGATCTTGTTGCCATGCCCCTCTTTCTGTATGGTATCTTCAACCCGATGCTCCGTAGGGTGACTCTGAGTATACTCCATAATTCTTCTAATTGATCCCATACTAGCTTCTAACCCTATCCACCAGTTCATTAATAGCGCGAAGTTTGAACCTAAGTTTATTGCGTTCACCAGCGCGACGCCTGCCCATCCTACAGCATTACTTGAGGTTTGTCTTTTCGCTTTGATCTCGACTAGAAGTATAGCGAACGCGCTTATTATGCAGGCATTGGTCAGGCCCAAAAATAAACGAAGGCCTGTTTGCAATGATCGGAAAAGGTATCCTGACTTCTGGGCTGCATAAGTTTGCTTGGCCATTATTTCAGCCAACTGTGAGAGCATTCCAAAGGCTAAAATGCTGTCGCGACCGGATACGCTTGAGATTATCGTACTCAACATTGGCGTCTGTGAGGCGATAGAATAATTTCGCAGCTGGTTTGATATTGGCAGATACCTACATTTAACCAAGTATAGTAAGGGCAAAAGCACCACAAATGTAAGAAGCATATAAGGGGAGGGTATGGCGAGCACCACAATAGACCCGAGAACAGAGAAAAATGCTAAAGGAAGCAGTGGGAATATTAACCTCTCTGTTCAGAAACAGTTTCAAATTTAAAAATATTTTAAGATGATTATATCTGCTGACATACCAAATATGAAGTTCTGTAATGATTGGGGAAGCATTAAATCGACTGTCTCAGCGTCTTTGGTGAATCTGCTCAATATTAGATTTTGAAAGAAACGTAGCTCTTATACATTCGACAAACCTGTTTAAAATTTCAGAGCTTGTTTTTTGTATGACATAGATAGAAGAATTCAGCAGTGCAGTCAGCATTTGTTCGTGAATTCTAATGCCACTACGAGGGACCATTCTCATGAAATAGGCCCTTTGGGATATTAGCAGAATTCACTATCGTGAGTTACTAATAGACTAACCAGGAAGCTCCAACTAAGCTAAGCACTCCTATGGCAATCAGCCCTGCATATACTCCGACGTAATGTACAGCTGATTTTCTAGGAGGATGTTGGGTTTCGAACTGACTTGCCCAGTATGAGAGCCAAAACGCTTCAAGGTTGTCTGTCAGGTTAATAGAATATATAAAAAGGAAAATAAAAACGCTTACGGCCGCCTTTTTCAAGGCCAGTGTATATCAATAGAAGTACCATTATAGGGATGAAGGCTATAGTGCCTCCGAGATCCCCTATATACGTTGCATATTCGTCAATATTTCTTGCTGCGTAGACACTCTGCTCTATCAGTCTATTCTCCTCGTTGTTGTCTTCCTGCACTTCACGATACATGACCTGTGTCTCATGCTCATGCTCTTCTAACGAACTTCCAGTTGAATGCTGTGCAATTTGAATGTTACTAGGCACTTTTTTTTGTGGTCTGTCGAATGGTTCTTCAAAGGATATATGACCCATTTGGAGCTTTATGGTAATTGTTCCTGGTTTTTGTAATATTACTAATATTGTGTAGTCATATTGTGTTAGCTAACGGCAACAATTGGGTGGGCTAAGCCGAAGCGTTGCGGTATTGTGTACGTTACTTACCTTTCAAGGATGTTATTATCACTGCCATGTATGGCCTCAGAGAAATGAAGCCGTTGTCGTCAAAGAGATTACGCTGGATTTTGGCTTCAGTCTGCGAGTCAAGACCTGAAAAGACATCATCCAAGACTAGAAGTATGGGCTCTCGATAGAGAGCTCGCGCTAGAGCAACACGTCTTCTTTGTCCACCGCTTAAGCATGTACCTGGGGAATCATGAATGATTTTGGCATCGCCCTCGGGGAAAACTGCTATTTCGTGTTCAAGACAACAGCATGCTATGACGATGCTATAAAGATTCATATTCCATTCTTTCCCAAACGTAATGTTTTCGCGGATGGATAAATCTGCAAGGAACCAGGGGTTCTGATCGCAGAAGGCCAATTTGCATTTGCGTGGTAAGCTGTTCTCGGTATATGGAGTAAACTGGCCCGTTTGTATTATTGATCTTATTAAGCGTGATTTTCCTGATCCGCTGGGTCCCGAAAGCACTACTACATCGCCAGGCTGCAAAGTAAGACAGAAGTCGTTCCAAATGTTGCCATCACTATTCCAATGCAAAATGGAGTTGTCCAGTTGTATTCGCTCAACCCCGTTTCCTTGACTTTCTGTGGTAGCTGTAGACTCATTGGGCGGTGTATTAGCATCACTTGTTGCTTCCAAAGGTTCTGCAATATGCCGGTGTTCGCCCGTGTTAAGGAGCCCTAGAATCCTTTTGAAGCTAACCCACCCCTGAACAACTATTGGAAGCATTTGTAATGTGCTCATCAATGGCGTAACCATGATTGAGAGTATAGATAGGCTGGAAAATAGGACGCTATAGTCCAATTTCTCCGCTTCTCGTGTTACTGGAAAAAGAGCGAAAGAAATTAGAATGCAGAGGCTGGAAACTGAACTGGCTACACCACGGTCAATATAATAAAACAAGTATTAAAAAGCCGCGACATACCCGCAAGAAGTATGAGAATATCGACTCTTCGGTACATAGCTGTGCAGTCAATCTCGAGTTTACGGGCTCTGCGGATTACGTCGAAAGCTGTTTGTTCCATTGATTCGAGGCGAACAGCACGGGCATTTGAAATAACATCATTTGTAGCTTTGATTCTCTTTTCTGTCGCTTTTAAACTTACTCCTTGCTTCATTTGCAGCTTTTTACTAAGTAGAAAAGGGATACCAGTGGCTGCACTGGCCAAGATCAATGGTCCAACGAATGCCACGCCGATTTGTCGATAGAGCATATATGAGCCCACCCCTATGACGATAGTACTTGTCAGGCATTCGAATAAAACCTCAATACAGGTTTGGATGTTCATAGTATCAACTGAGACAAGCACGGCCACTTGAGAAGAATCAGCAGATGTTGGCGGCGTCGTTGCCTGCAAACCCATGGAAACGGCACAGGTGAAGATACGTTGTATCAAGTTTGCGCGGGTGTGGTAACTCAACCGCAGAGCTTGTTGAGCTCTATGTGCTGTAAGGAGAGGAAGTGCTATAAAGCTGGGAGATCCAATAACGTAAGCATACACAGATATAATGAGCAATAAAGTATAGCATACTTGAGACTCAATGCGACTATAAGCCATCGGCCGACGGACGGATCTGCATTTCCGTTTATAAAACGTATCAAGGCTTGAATTACTATGGGCTGGCAAAGCTGAATGCCAGCTAGCAGTACGCTCAAGATTATCAGTGCTGCCTTGTTTGTATTGAAGAGTGGTAAAAGACGGGAGAACTGATTTAGTCTTTCCAGTAATTCGTGCGTATTAGGCAATTGAGATATAGATATCGGTGATATGGCTGAAATATCCGCGTTCTTTATCTCTGATTCAATGTGGTTACCCATTTTCAACAAAGGACTGAGCCATAGAAAGAAAATGAAGCCCAATGCACTAGTATTATCTTCTGAGAGTCGCATCTGCTGATTCAGCATTTTATCTTGTCTATGGCATTTGAGACTGAGGTAAGAAGGTGGCGAAATGATGGTCTGAAGGATGATAAAGAAGAAACAGAGAACTACCAAGGCAGCCTCAAGCCAGCCAAGGATAATCTCCTTCTTATTATGAGATGTTAGGAACAACATTCTGCATAGTGTATGCAACTTAACTCCACCAGAAACTAAGAGCGTGATAGTCCATAGCCCCAAAGGGTGTTTCAAATCATTGCGGTTCGAACAGCTGCCTATGAAAAATAGGAGCGATGTGGCAAAGCGCAATGTCTGAGTTGAAATAGTGATACTACTACTTGCACCACCGACCGGAGAGAGTATGGAGTACAAAACGAGACAAATAAGAGTAAGAGCTGACAAAAACCAAAGGAATACCTGGAAACATATGTCAGCGCCGTGGCATAGGGTTGAGTATTTATGTATGGGCTTCACCAGATTCACTATGCGGCCATCGTTAAATGCCCGCGAATTATTTGCGGACTTATTCTTCGATAATGCCGTGATAATAGCGTAAATAGCGGGGCAGATGATTAGCACAACATCTTGGAACGCCAAGGATAAATCTTTCTCCCCAGATGGGGAAGTGTGCATAATCCAATCCATAATTCCTTAGTAATAACAGTGAAGAAGTACTTGAAGGAAGATATTTTAGAATTCAGGCCTTCATGAAAGTGGAACATCCAGAAAGGTTGGTAAAAACTGTCAAGTATATCGTCATATATTTACATCAAATAGCAATATATGCAGAATCACGTCAAGCAAAGGGAAGCTGGGTGCTATGGTTAAATAGGAAAATGTGATAAGACGGGGTTAGCCCGAATCAAACAACTTGTTTAGTGACTCTTGGGGAATGAACACTGCATACACACTATATTTGACTTATTCTTGTGCTGTTGTACTCGTGAATGTTGGTCGAGCATCAGCCATGACGTATCACTTTTCATACTCCCAAGCTGATTCGGCCAACAGACTTAATGTGAGCCCCCTTGTACAGTTCAGGAAAGGTATTTTACGGAAACACAGAGGCCAAATAGCGCAATCACACTGCCATAGTAAATTCTCACCGCCTCGGGACCATACCCAACAACTTCGGAGACATAAGCCCCCATGTGTAAGGAGATGTAGCACTTGTCATGCACGGATTATGCTGTGTTACACCTAATACCTAATACTGTTGGTTGGGCTAAGAAATCCCTACATTCATCCATTCCGGCCCGTGCTGTACACAAATTTCTTTGTACTTTCTTTTATTCTCAATCCTAGATAGCCCCAAGCTAAGTCCGATAGCGTAATGAAAATCAGCTCATTACCCGCAGATTAGTTGCGGCTAAGTATAAATTCCTGCCGCACTGTATATTTCACAAATGTTTGAAGAAGGTAAACAACTTACGATAGAGTTACATACCCTTATTATTAGAAGGTAGGTTTTTGACCTACATTCTTACTATCGGCTGCTGTTCATTAATATGCCTCTACGTTCTGATATTCATGACTAGGGATTATTCATTGGTCTCTTATTCTGGACCTTTCCCCCGACACTGTTGGGGCTGCATCGACAGCAGATTCCGGTTGTTTTGACTGTGGCTGCATCTGTTAGAACCCCCCTTGTACAAATCAAACATTTTACCCAAAGTAGCGCTGTTAGTTACTATCGAAGTGATGCCAGTAGAGGATTGACGCAAGCCAAACATGAGAATCGTGGATAACAGCATGTAACAATGGTCTTGTATAGCTGAGAGTTTGAGATTGTGCTATGAATAATAGGATGAATACAAACGCTACGTTTGCCTTAAGTCTTCAACGG
>PXNZ01000855.1:0-27063 GCA_003012085.1 Trichoderma brevicompactum
CCCCCCCCCCCCCCTTTTTGATTGAGACTAGACTTGAATTGAGAAGCGGCTTCATCACCCAGAAGAAGCATCTTCGCACGAGCTGATCTTCCTTGTATATGTATTCCCTAGTAGAGACCCTCAGCTGGACAAAGCCTCTTCGTCGTGATTCGCCCATCCGGAACCCGGCAAGCCTGGTTGGTGGAAGCCATGATAATCTCGGGGCATTGTTGGCCCTTGGCACAGCCGTAGCTTTAGATCGAAATGCTTGTCACAATGCTTTATTTTGATGCTAGTGGTTCTCTTTTATCATGGACTGGCAAAGTTCGCAACTGGTAGTTTAAATACGGCTTGATGCCTTCACCTCCTTCTAGGAGTTTGTAGTTGTAGATGTTCTATCTGTTTAGTGTATTTAACAACAGACGCGGAGCCCTCCATCCCACACACCATCGGCTCTTTCACGCGCAGCTACCGAAATGATCAACTCTCACGAGTCCTTGGGCATCGCCCAAGTCGTCTTCTACGTGCCCATCGTCCCAACCGCCATCTGGCTGATGAAACGCAATGGCAGAATCCGCCCACGACTCGCCTGGTGGCCCCTGATTCCGTTCAGTCTCAGTACGCCTCTGCTCCATATCTTGTTCCCCATCCTCTTGACAACGTCGTCGAAGTCTAACACGCTCCTTTTTTTTTCCTCTTGAAAATAGTGCGTCTCGCCGGTGGCCCTGTCCTCATCGCCTTTGAACAGAACCCCAGCATCGGACTCTACGTTGCAGCCATCATCCTCCTCAACGTCGGCGTCGTTCCTCTCATCATTGCTACATTGGGCTACGTGCGCATCGTGTAAGTCTAAAAGAAAGACCTATCAAGCAACGTCTCTTTCGTTCTAAGAAAGATTCAAGATATTGACCTAGCATGCTATACATAACAGGCTACTCGACAACTACAGTTCCAACCCCCGAGCTAATAAAATCGGCACCATCTTACGCCTATGTATCTTCGCCGCCATTGGCCTCCTCGCTGCTGGCGGAGGCGTCAGCTCCAGCGGGACGCCCTCCGCCATGGACACCAGCCGCACCCTCACCCTCGTCGGATACATCGTCTTCGCCGTCGTGCACGTCGTCCTCATATCCATCATGCTGTTCTTCTGGAGAAAGAAGCACACTCTGCTCCCCAGCAGCCAAGCCGTATGCCTACGTCCAACCCTCCCCCAAATATTCGTTACCAGAGTGTGCTAATAATGACTTATTCTTCAGGTCCTGCGCGGCGGCCTCCTCGCATCCCCTTTCCTCATCATCCGCACCGTCTTCGGTCTCCTCGAAGTTGCTCTCGAAAATAGCGCCTCCTCACCCTTTAATCCTATTTTGGGCAACGCGGCGGCATTCGGGCTGATGGCTCTGCTTCCAGAATACGCCGTCGTGCTCACTTATATCTACACCGGCTTCTCCGTCTCCCCTGATCGAGGTGTCCCTGCTGCTGAAGAGGCGCAGGCAGTCACTCAACTGGCTGACAAGAGTAGTGTCTAAGAGATACTGCCTTACTGTCTGGGGCTCTCGATGCTTGCAATATAGACGATGTAACACAAATGAAGATAGACTCGGCCGATATCAAGTGAGATGTTTGGGTGTAAAAAAAAATCATGAGACATCTTAGTAATATGTGCACGAAAAACACTCCCCAATGTGGAAGCTTTTTTCAAATGTTTGGATACCCCCCCTTTTATTATCATCACCGTCTGTCAATATATTCATAATACTAGTATTTTCTAATGTACAAACTTTCATCTTCTCATTTCACAAATTCAACCATGGGTGTATCAGGTATTCATGTCTAGATTCTTTAATCCAATTTATCTAGAGGTTGTGGCCGAGGCGAGGCATGCCATAAGCCCGTGTATGAGCTCTATGCCCAAATCTCACAAGTCTCGCAAGGCGACCGCCCTTTTTTCGCCTACCAAGCTACCAACCGCCAACCAAACAAATTCATTTCCAAGTTATGCAGTGTCTCTCATCTGACACCCATACAATATCATCCTAATCTTTCATTAAAACAAATACACGGTAGTTTTGTTCTAGGCCCAACTTGCATTTACCAATGCGCAGCCACCCAAAAAAAGAAGAGCTAAAAGGTCGTATAGCAGCATCCGCCCTTTAACAAAGAAGAAAAACCGCCGACGTTGCATTCAAGGGCTTTAGAACCGGTGCTGACGACCAACGCTCTCCACGCGGACGCCCAGCTTCACCATCTCGCGAGAGTCGATGACGCCACGGCCATCAAACACCCACCGAGGCTTAGCCATGGTTTCGGCGATGCGCACCCAGTCCAATCGCTCCTTAGGCTTGTACTCCTCGGCGCTGCCCATTCCGGTAGCGAAGCCAGACTCCTTGCTTTCTCTGGCCTGGATGCAGTCAGGGCAGTCCTCAGCGCAGTCCGGCTCGACGTTGAATCGATCCAAAGGATCCTCAGAGGTCTGGCTGTCGCGCTGGACCAAGTGCTTGTGCAGCGCCAAGAGGTCGTTCTCTGTGGGAGTCGAATCCTTGAATGGTCTTGGATCTGACTTGGGGTTGGGCTTGCGGCCAATCATCTTTGGCGCGGGCTGATCCACAGGCGCAGGAGCGGGCGTTGGGACAGGCTGGTTACGGAACTCGTCAAATTCGGTAGCGATGACGACCGCCGTGCTGTCCTTGCAAGCATCGTAGGCATTGCCATACACCTGGACGCTTGCTGTGACTTGCGGTCCAAGAAGGGCCTTGATCTCGTTCTTGACAACAAATGGGTTGCAGCAAGGATCGAAAACGGCAATCTCGCGAGGTCGCTCCTCCAGCAGCGTCTTGATCATTTCCAGAGCGGGCGCCTCACGGGTATCTGATGTGTTCTTCTTGAAGGCGTAGCCGAGGATGGTGACCTTCTTACCAACGAGGGTGTTGTTGAGGCACTTGATGACGCGATTGGTGAAGCGATCACGAGCATACTCGTTCATCTTGACGACTTGTCTCCAGTATTCGCCGACTTCGGGGAGACCCATGGTATCGGCCAGATAAACGAGGTTGAGGACGTCCTTCTTGAAGCAGCTACCGCCGAATCCAATACCAGCCATCAAAAACTTGTTGCCGATACGGGGGTCGACACCAATGGCGCGGGCGACCTCGTCGACATCAGCACCAGTCTGCTCGCAGACGGCGGAGATGGAGTTGATGCTGGAAATTCGCTGGGCCAGCATAGAGTTGGCGACCAGCTTGGCAAGCTCGGAAGACCACACGTTGGTGGTCAGGATGCGCTCGCGAGGAACCCAAGCGGCGTAGACCTCGAGCAAAGCCTCGGCGGCTCGCTTGCCAGAAGGAGTGGGGGCGGAGCCAATCAGGATTCTATCAGGGTACAGAAGATCGTTGACGGCAGTTCCGGCAGCCAAGAACTCGGGATTTGACAGGATCTCGAAGTGGACACCAGGACGGTGCATCGCGAGCTACGCAGGAGAAACAGACGTCAGAATGAAGCTCGGACACTGCAATTGGACGGACGCATGGTGCTACTTACCGTGTCTGCGACCAGCTGGGCTGTTCGGCAGGGAACAGTGCTCTTCTCAACGATGATGGCACCCTCGCGCGCATACTGAGCCACAAAGCCGGTAACGGCTTCAAAGGCTGTCATGTCCGTAGCGCTGCCGGCACCAACACCACGTTCCTTGGTGGGGGTATTTACAGCCACAAGGACGATGTCGGCTTCGGCAATGTTGCCGGCGACGTCGGTGCTGAAGAAGAGGTTGCCCTCTCGTCGAGTAACCTTGGTGTCGCCCCGCTCCGAGGTGGACGTCTCGTCGCTGGGCTCGCCAGAGATGCTGGTCTCTCGGCCGCCATCACGGGCAATGCGGACAATGTCGTGCAGGCCGGGCTCGTAGATGGGAGGATGGCGGGAGTTCCATCGGCGGATACGGGTCACATCTCGGTCCACAACGGTGACCTTGATGTGCGGGTTCTGGAAGGCAATGACGGCGGCGGTAGGGCCACCTATTCAACGGAAACATGTTAGTTATAGGTTAACCCTGCAACATGTTGTGCAGACAACAAGCGTCGAGAATACGACGTGTCCTTCTGGTCGACCAAGCGGAGCAGACCGGCCAGTCGAGATACAAGACGCAGGGGGCGACATACCGACATAACCAGCGCCAACGCAGCAAATGTTGCGAATAGCAATCTTGTCGCCGTTGACTTCGTTTACAGAGCCATTGAGGCTGAGCTTCTTGACCGAGTCAACAACCGTTTCGCTGATGGATGCCATGGTTGCGTGGTGGATCGAGGGGCCAAAGAGAGAAGTGACGGGTGTATCCAAGCAAATGCAGAGGGCAAAATGCAAGCAATAGCTTCAACGAGGGGATGGGGATCCTGGAATGAGGGTATATGGATCGTGCCCTTTTGCGAGAATAAACGAAGCACTCCTGAGAGGAGATATAATGCTGGCACTAAAAGCAAAAGAAAGGAGTTGGGGATTAGGAAAGTCGAGTCTTGGCGGGAGGGTAGCAAAAAGGGCCATTTGGGCCATTTAATAAGCCACAAGCAGCAAGGCGGGAAATGCACGCATGTCTAGGCTACTTTTGGACAACAGCCCATTATCTGGAAGCAGCCTTAAGAAGGAGGGCCCTACCTAGTAGTAGTAGCGATTTTTTTTAAGGTGGAGGGGGGGATGATATGACGGAATGGTACCTGTAGTAGTGGTACTTTGAACTTTATCGTGTTTCTCAGCGAAAACCGATAAACCTTGATAACGCCATCGGACGAAGAGCCAAGAATAACTCTGCCTTGGTACGGAGTACTTGTACTAACTGTACATTTTGGGTATTTTCTGGTAAGCAGTAGTACCTAGATGTAATAGGGGTATTGAGCTACGAGATCCGAGATGGTCACAATTAAATGTACAATATTACCTGACAATTGATACATTAATACCATATCTGAGCTGATATACATCTCAACATTACCGTTGTCTACCTACCTTACCTACATACCTAGGTACCTAGTAATGTACCATTCTGCAGTACGCACCTGTGCTACAAACTTCGTATGCGTCTTGGTCTTGAAATCTGACCATGTGCAAATTTCACCCGCTGCGGTCAGAATTGCTCAGGCACGCTAGAAAATAGAGGGGCAGGTGCCCCCACTACGCAGGCAATAGGCTGAAATGCCATCGGGTTTGATAAAAAATCCAGGTTGGCACCCTGGCATTAGGCATGTACAAGTACTTGAATGATGGCGCGCAGGAACAGAGCCTCCAAAAAATTAAAGCGGTGAGATACTGCCAAGACCTGAGAACATGCAACTGGGCTCGGTCAAGGTCGATAAACGACCCATCCGATTCATTACCTATCAGATGCATCTTACACGACAAGCCCATGGCAATATTCTTTCGCTTTCTCTGCATATTACCGGCATATGATCCCTTTACCAACGGCAAATAGGTCGTCAGTCTCCATGCTTCAATGTCTTGTTCAACCAATACAAATTCAGCCCAGCACCGCGAATATTTACACGTGGTTCCTGCATCGCCGCTTTCAGGGTTTGCGCGTTTTCGGACACCCATGGAGGGGTCTTTATTATGATGGACGCTAATACGACAGGCCTGCTAAAAGAGGTGTGATGAGGTGTGATATCCATCAGCTGCAGTGCGCCAAAAACTCAACATGTCCGTGCAATCTCGGCAATGAAGAAGCACATGCCACAGCTTGGGATGACGGGCGACTCATACCAGACGCCACCAGCAACCACCAAGTTTTACATGATGCGTACGGAGCATAGAACAGCAACTACTACTCCGTACTCTGTACTTTGCACCTATGCACAGAAACAAAATGGAACTACAGACTTACGGAGCACATACTTACATACCCGCCCCCCGTCCATCGCCCGTGATGATATCCACACTATCGTGATGGGGTCCCCTGTTGAACCCCATAGAGTTACGCCATCAAGTGGAACGACCGTGCACGCCTTGAAGATTGTATGGGTTGGCGGGAGGACGAGCGCGTCTTATTACCGCTAGCAGTACCAAGTACGAGGTAGTGTGAGCGCCGTATTTATCATCGCTCACGCGACACGACTTTTCCAATGAATCGCAATGCGACCATTTTCTACGTTTGTTGGTTATTGGCTTTAATGGTCTGCCGTTGAAGAGAACGGAGTTGACGCAACCCTGGTAGGTGTATGAGTGCTCATGCAACATAAAGGAGCTGCATTGAAACAATCCCATAGTCTCATTTGCCAGTTTTTACTCCCGGAGAGATTTCAACCTTGACCGCCGAAAATTGGGTCTTTAAGCTCGCAAGGATCAAGGGAATTGGTTCAGCTAGTAGTACGTCAGTCTACTGTACTCCATACTGATCCAATGTTTATAGAGTCGCTGCTTAATCATGCCCAATTCTCTTCTCAGAGGCTGATGAATATTGGTCTACTTGCGATGAAGAGAAAGAAGCCTTGAACCCCTTCCCGCCGAGAATCAGCTGTGGAGGGCATAATAAGTTCTAAGAGGGTACTCCGTAATCGAGTCGGCTAAGCATTGATGACGCAGTGCGGCTAAGCACAAGGGTCATGTCTCGCTAGATATCGGGAATCACGGTCATTGGTGCGCTATGACCAGAATACCAGGTACTCCGTTCGCTGTATGGAAGCGCTCGTATGAAGCATGTCTTTGCCTCGTATTGAGAACATGATTGCAACACATCTTCTGAGAAGGACAGTGCCAAATTCCTTCACTTTGGGTGGAAAGGCTATGAAGATCTATGACATGGTATCCGTCGCCAGCGATGATATGGCTATGAGGGACAAAACGAAGCCACATGGTATCAAACCTGATTACTAAGCACTGTGCTCCGTATGGCTCTGTGATTTACCAAAACTTGTAATAAATCAAACTTCTCTTACAAAGTACTCCGTAGTCAACCACGAAATACGGCTGCTTGTTTCCTCCCTCGGCTATAAACATAACGAGAATGAATCGGGTCTCACACCTAGTGGTGTAACTTTTATGCGCCCCCATGCGCGGCACGCGAATCGTACATGCTGCACTACATATCCGCGCCAGAATTGCTCCTTCGTTGTCTCAAGATGCCAGTCACTTGGACAAAGCATCACACGTGACCGTGACTTACATGACTTTTTCAGGCTTCGACGTAAACTCCAGATTTTGGATAGATATTCGCTCTCTCCTTCTTCAGATGCCCATGTCCAACCACATAAAGCACGAGGGTCGCCCTCCAGGCCCCTATTCGCAGCTTTCTCTTGTCCAACACACAGGCGGTCGGCTGCGCTTCCATTGGTCAGCGCTAGCAATGTGGTTGTTCTGCGATCGCTGATTCGTCCATCTCTAGATCTCGCAGTGATGACTGAGCACTTTGACTCGCTTGAAGCTTGTCTTTCCTCGACAAGGAGCCGCAAGACAGAATAAGGCAAGGACAATGCGAAAGGAAGGTCAGGTTTGGGATCAGAGTAGCATCTGTGGCAACAGGCTCCAGTCACAGCGCGCAAAATGGTCGTCAAGCTTACATCCTCTCAAGCAAAAGATACACAGGCACAATAGGGTGAGTTGCAGCTGATAATGATTGACTGTTTAAACCGTCATTCGGCCTCTGGGCAACTGCCAAAATTACACCTCCATTTTGCAACGCAAAAGTGTTGAAGGGGAAGAAAAAAGAAAAAAAGAAGCTGCCAAGGTGTGAGGCTTGATAGGCATCCATCCATCCCGCGCTTGTCTCGCCACATGATGCTCAGCCATGCCATGTATAGATCTAGTAGGTATTACACAGGTATATGCCTCTCTTTCTCCCCACGTTATTTAGTCTCTCTTTCTGTTTTTTCCGACCGACGAACTGCGTGCAGAGCACGTTCCTCGTGCCCACTCTCCAGCTATCCTATTGCAGCTTCCCGTGTCTTAAAGCCACTCCCGTCATGCGCAACATATCAGATTGATCCACGTGGGACTGCCTTATTCAGAGGCTCTTGGGCATCTAGTTTCAGTGTTAGAAAAGACAAAAAGGAAGCATACTCGCTCTGTGACGGTTAGCTTTGATGTGTTATTTGTCACAGCATCCCTCACATCCCATCTCTCAGCCCAACTTTTCAACCTATAGCCATTACGCCTCCCCCTTGGCCGCCATGGCTTCAGCGTCGCTTGATGGATCGGGACAGTATCCAGAGCATGATATGTCCCAGTTCCCGGCTTCACTAAAGGGCAAGCGCATTCTGCTGTGCACCGAATCCTTTGGGCCAGTCAACGGGGTGAGCCGAACAACTCTTATGCTAGTGAACTACTTGCGCGATCATGGAGTTCAAGTTGCTGTCGTCGCTCCTCACAACCACACCAACCACAACACCTTTTCACCACCTCCATCTCCCAGCCTCTCTCCTGCAGACAAGCAGCCAGAAGTCAGGGTAACGGGCTACCCTTTACCATTTAATCCGGAACTATCCATCGTATACCCCGTTCGCAACTCAACCCTCTACTCTCGCACATTCGGCAGTGATGCACCCCCTGATCTCATTTACCTCGCGTCTCCCGCCAGCTTGGGCTTTCAGGTCATGCTGCAGCTGAGGCAGCAGCCCAAAGAGAAGCAAATCCCCATCATCTGCAATTTCCAGACCGATTTGGCCGGGTACTGCTCCATTCTCTTCCCTGCGCCACTCAGCTATGCGGCAGTCTTCGCCTTCGACGCTGTACAAAGCTATCTCTTCAGGCACTCGTCCATCAAGACCATCTTCTACCCCTCCAGATTCGTCAGGAGATATTTGGAGGGCCAGAAGGTCCAAGCCAACAAACTGGAGGTGTTAACGAGAGGAGTCAACACGACCATGTTCAACCCAAGCCGCAGGAGCGAAATCCTCCGAAAAGAGATTGCGCCAAACGGGGAAATCATATTCGTGACAGTTTCCAGGATTGCCGGCGAAAAAGGCTTTGATTTCCTTGCAAAGGTAGCCAAAGAGCTAGACGCCAGAAATCTACCGTTTAAAATGCTCATAGTGGGGGGAAACCGGAACCCTGACGTCGAGAAGGAGGTCCAAGAACTATTCGACCCTCTGAGGGCAAAGGGAAGTGTCGTATTCGCTGGCTTCAAAGTTGGAGAGGATCTTGCGACTGCTTATGCCAGCGGTGATGTCTTCCTGCACTGCTCCATCACGGAAACCTTTGGCCTGGTGGTTTTAGAGTCCATGGCCAGCGGCGTCCCAGTGGTGGCTCGTGACGAAGGTGGCCCATCAGACATCGTGGCCCACGAGCAGACAGGCTACTTGGTGCCACCTGATGATTTAGATGGATTCGTTGCCAAGGCTGTCAAGCTTGCGGAAGACCATGAGCTAAGATTTACCATGGCCAAGCAAGCTCGCGCTGCCGCCTGCGAGGCCACATGGGAAAAGATCAACAACAAAGTCGCATGGCGCATGGCCGATACTATTGCGCAGCGCGAGCATGAACAAGGAAAGATTCCTCAGGCGTCGACTACAGTATCAACAACGGCCCAGCAGTTGGTCCCAGTGTATGGCTGGCTTATGATGAGCAACGCTTTCCGGGAAGCCGTAACGCGCCGTGTCGTCGATGCTCGGTTGGTAGGTGGCCTAGGGGTTATCTTGAGCTTTTGGGTCATCACAGGCGCATATGTGGCGTTTACGGAGGGCCTCTTATGGGCCAAGGGCCGATTGAGAGCGGGGGATTGCAAGGCGACGCCTGCGGTGTAAGCCATTTGTCAATGGCGATATACGCGATGATGCTTCCATGGAACTTGGGAGATTCGAGGTGTTTGGGGTTGATCAAGTTGGAACTGGCGTTTGACGGCGTTGCATGTTGAGGGAGTCACTGCGATGTGCTTTTACTATCTTCTTTTTTGTTTTCCCCTTTTCTCTTTATTTCTTTCATACTTGTCTCTGATTCACCTACACGGTATAGAATGCAGTTTTATAGAGAAGAGATTATGGTAGATATGCGTGAGATGCACGTTGTTATGACGCTGATGGATTCGTGGTTTCCCTCTTCTTTCTTTGAGTTCTTTGTTTTGGTTACATGGATAATGAATGATTGCTGCTGTTGGATATACCCTATCAAGATTGACTTTAACGACGCCGCCTCATAGATTAATAGTTTTAGATAGTCTCATTATTATTTATCACACATATACATGTATATGACCATTCTCAAAACTTGGCCAGCATTTGTCTGGATTTCATTGAATTGTTTAGTATGTTTGGGGGGTTCAAGGAAATGCTATGATATATAGCGTATGCGCAAATAAATAAAACAATAAAAATGCTCCTGGGGAATCATAAAAGCCATCCCACTCATGACCAATCTTTTATTCAAAACTCAATTTATCCAACCATTCTCTTCTTTGCGCCCAACACCTCTTCTAGATAGTACGGTATGCACTGTCCCCCATGGCCTGATGCCGAGCCCTGCGCTTATACGCCGTCACATACTGAATCCTCTGGTAAGTGCCATATCCATAAGCGACCAGTCCAATGAACAGCCAGACACTAGTAATGACCAATCCGATGGGGAAAATCATGAGGTTCATTCCTGGCAGGACGAACGCCACGGTGCCGTTTTTCAGGTTGGCTTGTTGCTGCGCCACGGCCAGCTGAGCGGCAGCAAAGTCAGACAGGATGATGTCTTTAGAGAAGACGCCAACGAGGAAAGAAGCCTCATTGAGAGAGACGTTGGAGCTGATTTGGGCGCCGGAGGGAGTAACGGCAGAAAGAGTGAGGGTGGGCATGACAAGAGCTTCGAGATCGGCACTGGAATTTATGCGTTAGTTTCTTGATTCAAACAAGATCATTCACAGAGTCGAAATGCTAGCAAAACTTACATTGACAAGTTGTTCTTCATATGCTCTTTGTCAATCTGTCCGACAAGCATGTAGGTCTGCAGCAGAGTCGGGGCATTGGAAGAGCTGGTGGATCGCTTCGTGATATTGACAGAGGGGCTGCTTGATCCCGAAGTCACTGGCTTCATAGGGCTCACACTGGCGCCCTTGTACACCACGCCAACCTGAATCTCACTGGGCGACACGCCAACAAAGTCATCTCTTGGTTCTGATATGCGATACAGCCGCAAATCCGCCTCAAACATGCCAGTAGTAACGTCCAGCATCGGCAGGTTGTAGCAGATGCAGTCTCCTGAGGGATTCGAGCTCCGAGTGATTGAGCTCAGGCGCTCTTGGCAAGCGGCATCGGTGATGTTGTTCCAGGCGGTGAAATCCAGTGAGCCGTCGGGCATCAGTTGCACATCAGGCGGTATGCTCGAGTTAGTCGAGGCGGCCTTGGCGCTCAGACCTCGAGCAACGGCCATTGTATCATCAGAGAACCCGAGGAGCGAAGCGTAAGGCGTCGAGAGAACATCGTCGGTTCGTAGAACATTGGAAGCTCCAGCGATCGCATTCTGAGCAACGGCGGTAGTGGTGAGGAGAGCCACCGCAAGATTGAGCTTGGCGAACATTTTGGATGAATATTTGAAGACTCGGCAAGGTAAAGAAGTGCGTAGAGTTTCGGGCTTCAAAGGGCAGAAGATGGTCCAATGCACCAAGACGCTCCCAGAGCAATCAATGCCGCGCAAAAAATCGAGAAAAGGAGAAAGAAGAAGAAGAAAAAAAAAAAGCACGATATTATTAAAAAGCGATCCCGTCCAGCGGTGAATATAGAATAAAAGTCCTTTAACACTCGTCTATTCCGTCGTCACCTACGCTCGTTCAGGCCGAAAATAGGAGCAAAGAAACAAATCAACCAGAGGGAGAGATAAAAAGAGATAAAAGGAAGGCAACTGCCGGGAAGCACGATCGCGGCGTGAAACGAAGGGCCTCGCCAAACATTTCACAGATCCTCCTCGATATAGATCTAGCAAAGCACTAACCCAAATTCGCCTCCATCCCCTTACCGATGGCAAGAAGTCAGGCCATTATGGCACGTCGCTACAATTTTGGCAGAGAGCCACGACCGCCAAGACAGCGTCAACTCAGGATAGTGCTCCAGGTTTACCAAAAAAGGAGCCCTGGTCGTCGCAAGTGAGTTTCCAAGACCGTTAGGAGGCGTCAGGGGGACTACCAGGGGGGGTCTTCTTTGGAAAAGTACAAATAAGGGAAGCTAGAAGCCTTCAGCATCATGCTGCCCATATTGCTGCTTTGCTCACTGGACCAGGTAATAATATGACTACTTCGTATGCAGTATTATTTCTCTCTCCGGGGCCAATTGTCGCATTGTCTCGCTAATGTTGCTAATGTTACACTGGTTGTTTGGGAGGGGTGGCACCGCCTCGGCTCGGTGGGGATCGGGGCTGGACGGCCAGTCGGACGCGTCCATCTTCGAGCTAAGCGCCGCTATTACGCTCAAATTCCCTTGGCTCCGCGAGAGAACAAGTTGGTACAGGCAGCAATTGGCTGAAGAACATGGCCTGTGGCCGGCTGGCCGCTGCGTATCGTCGGCTTGTCCAAGGCACAGGCAAGTCATCACAGCTGTTGCATGATGCGCCGGGCCGTGACGAGATGTAATCGATGGGAAGCTGCTCTCCTCTTTGCTTGGTGGCGCCTCTTTGTATAGAAAAGCCCTGCCCTGACTTACTAGTAGTACCTGGATAGAGAAAAGCATCCTGGGCCAGGGGCACTCAAACCAATCTCCGACGCCATGGCTGCCCTGTAAAGTACGGGGTTCTTCTCCGTGTCCCGTGCAGACACTCCGTAGCGCCCTTACAACTCCGTGGAGGCTCTTGCGCTGGCGGGTTCAAACAGCGTCTCTCTGCTCCGCGGCTTTGTTTTGAAGCTGGTTGAGGTGACTCGGATTCTTGTTGGAAGATTGGGGAAACCCTGGTTCGAATTAACCAGTCGTCTCATTTCTTATCTGCTATCTGTCGCTCTTCGTATGCGGCAAGCTGCGGCCATGGCGGCTTCGTTGCGACCGCGATAGCATTGTTTCCTGATTTGGAAGCTGTCCATGATGCACTGTATAAACACTGTCCTTATCTCACACTCCACGGCTAAATACTGATGGCGATAACCCCTCTCTACAGTGCTGATTTGGACGCTGCCAACTCATCCTCAGAACCCCCAACAGCCACCTCATCACCAACACTCGTTCTTCCCCGCGATCCAAATGCGGAGAATGCTTGGCGATTGGCATGGAAAATTGCAAAAAGCCCCCTTTACGAGAACCAGAGATCCGTAAACAGGCTATCACGGCACCCTCCATCTCACTGCTAGCTAGCTGATTATGGCCAATGAACGACATGGAAATCTCTCATCTCTCAGCATGAGGAACATCCCGATGGACATCCGAAATGGAAGACTGTCTTTGTTATCTATCATGAAGAGTAGGAGGAGATGGTTAGCAGCCGAAGAGGCGGGGTGATCACTTATCATGGCAGGGGATAAGTCTTGGAGATCTTCTCCAAGATAATGACAGCACTTATGTTCTTTGGAAAGTCTGCTGTATGTATAAGACTCATGCATGCACACTCATTCAGCCACCCGGTTATAAACGGCGAAGTGCCACATGTGTCCAGAGTGTTACATTACAGGATATACCGCATTTCTGCACATATATCTGCTGCTGGCTGCATCCAATATTGGGGTGGAAGATTTTGAGTACTCTCCAAGTGTAGCATTATAGTTGAAGCCATCATGCCGGGCAAGATCCGAACCGCACAATCCGTCTCACTTGACATCCCAGCTGCAGACCAACCGGGTTTGCATAATCGATGGCATCCAGATGGTGAGCCTTGATGAGCATATCCCGTAGCTATTTACAGGTTATAATACTGGGGGCTAATGCTGATGGGGCTCTCTACAGTTCCTACAATCGGTACCATTCAACCTGGGGAAACCGTCAAGATCGAATGTGTTGATTGGACTGGTGGCCAGATCGGCAACAATGATAGTGCCGATGATGTGCGCAACGTAGATTTAACCAAGATTCATTACCTAACCGGCCCATTCGAAATAAAAGGTGCCGAGCCAGGCGATCTATTGGTTGTGAATATTACGGACGTCCAGCCGTTTGAACATTCACCATGGGGATTTACGGGAATATTTGATCGCAAAAACGGTGGTGGTTTCCTGGATGAGCACTACCCAAAGGCTGCAAAGGCTATCTGGGATTTTGATGGCATATATTGCACCAGTCGGCACATTCCTGGAGTGCGATTCGCTGGTTTGATTCATCCCGGAATCTTGGGATGTGCTCCATCGCGTGAAGTCCTAGCTGAATGGAACAGCCGGGAGGCCGAGCTCATCTCTGCCTGCGTCCATAGCCATCCTAACAAAGTCGTCGCACAGCCACCAATGGCAATGAATGCACATGCTGGTCAAGCTACTGGAGAGCTGAAAATGAAGATTGCCCGTGAGGGGGCTAGAACAATCCCCGGACGGCCAGAGCATGGAGGAAACGGTATGTTCTTGAAAGGATATTCCATGGCGTTGAAACTTTCTAACACATTGAAAAAGTGGACATCAACAACATTTCGAGAGGATCGACGACATACCTCCCAGTTCATGTTGCAGGTGCCAAGTTTTCAGTTGGGGATCTCCATTTCAGTCAAGGTGACGGAGAGATTAGCTTCTGTGGCGCCATTGAAATAGCAGGAATCATCACTATCAAGTTTGATCTCATCAAAAACGGCGTTAAATCGAAAGCTATCAAGAGCCCCGTTTTCCGGCCAGGAGACGTGGCACCCAATTTCGGGCCCGGGCGATACCTTACATTCGAGGGCTTCTCTGTCGATGAGAACGGCAAACAGCACTTTCTGGATGCAACCGTGGCTTATCGGCAGGCATGCCTTCGCGCAATCGAGTATCTCAAGCAATTTGGTACGTCATGGATTGAACAGAACATGTGGTTTGCCCACTTGGACTCAGTAAGGTAGCTGACATTTCCCTCTTTGGGGTTAGGTTATTCCGGAGAACAAATATATCTTCTCCTGTCGTGCGCCCCCATTAAAGGATCAATTGCGGGTATTGTGGACGTGCCAAATGTCTGCACGACACTAGGGATTCCTATGGACATTTTCGATTTTGACATATCTGTTGAAGCCGTACCGCAGAAGCGAGATCTCGGGTCTTGCCCAATTTCAAGCGTGTAATTAGTTGCAGACTAGTACGGGAGTGGAAGCTACAGATCGCTATGCGATGCTTTGTCGCATCGATCGTGGGTACCATGCAGAATCAGATGAAGCAGTCTTATCAAGATTCCAATCTTTAGCTCCTTATAGACGGATTAGCCCAACCGTGAGACTTTCTTGAGATATGACGGAATTACAGCTACATCGGATTCCCAGGCCGAGAAACTGATTTTGTGGGCTCCATTACTATTACTTTCTTGAAAACATTCCCCATATATGCCAAGATACACAGATATTTAATTGGTGTAGAATTTTGCTCGCGGCGCTGCTTGTCAGGCTAATTCCCCTCGATCCCCTCAAACGCGCAACGTTATATGGCCCTACTCTGTATTCTCATTATGTAGCAATTTCGTTAGTTCTTGACTCTTGTTAGACTACAGTTAGTGCCGTCACCGACTCCCTTGTTGGCTTCGATTTTATTTAATGTATGGTGGAAACATTGCTTTCAGCCCTTAAGCATAGTCTTCAACCTTCCCCATATTTTACCCCGGACTTTTGAGGAGTTCGGTGTAAATGAAATATCCGCCAATCATGTGCCTAAAAACGAAGCATTTGTCCGCCAATAAGCGAGCTTCTCCCCGTCAGCAAGTAATCGCGTTGGGAAGGAGATCTCCTTTATTGCTTGAGATATAATATGGAATATCCTTTGAGAAAAAAGTAACCCGGAGATCTAGCCACAGCACCAATTGGTCTCGTCTTTCATCGTCGAGAGGCTTCTGTCACCCCAAACTCTTTAAAGGGTGGAACTCCAACGATTGACCCTGGCAACATGAAGCTCAATTCTTTAGTGAGCCTTGTGGCTGCAACAGCTGGTGTTGCACAAGGTGCCGCCTCACCGGATGATTCACTTGCGCTATTCGCAAAGCGGAGGACAGCGGACCTTTCTCAATTCCCTGATCCTACCTGGTTTAGCAAGATTGATACATGGCTATCTTCGCAAAAGGATGACGGTACTTGGTCGGACGTGAACTATCTCTCAGGATGTCCTGCACGTAAGTCACGATCGCACGCGTCTTGCTGACAACAAGGCCCTGCCCCAATAAAAACCACTGAGGATTATGTACAATACTGATGACTGCCATTCAAAGAGCGTGCCAATTGGCCCATACAGGAGCATTGGAACAGGCTGATTACCTTTGGCGCTGCTTGGAGCGGTGTTAACCCTGCGGTTTCTAGCAGCTGGGCAAAGGACCCCAAGCTTCTCGCAGCAGTGCAGAAGGGCCTGGACTACTGGTTTAGCAACGACTACACTCCAGCTGACTGCATGGGAGACGGTGGTAACGCGTAAGTTTTTATGAAACCGAGGGCGTTATTGCCTCTGCGATGCCGTACTAATATGAATAAAAGATCAAAGGGATGCCCATGCAACACACCTGGTCTATGGAATACCGTATGTTTCTGTCCATAATACTGGTAGTCCGAGAATGCCTACTAACATGAGATATAGAATTGGTATGATCAAGCCATTCTGATTCCTCAACTGTGTTCGACTGCATGTCTTCTCGTCAAAGATGCCAATCTCACCGAGACTCAGCGAGCTGGCTGTGAGCGCATCCCATATCGAGCATACGCTCTTCGAGATGGTACCTACGGCACCGGTGGCCGCATGACTGGAGCCAACGTAAGCTTTGACTTTAGACTCTCTTTACGGCATTGCCATTGCTGATGATTCATGTTTAGATGGTGTTGGTTATGCAGAATTCAGTCACCTTGGCTCTGTTTACCGATAACAGCACGATTCTGGCCGACTCCATGAGCAGGGCCATGTCGGTGATGACCGTAAGTAGTGTCTTTGAATCTATGCGTTAGAATCGAATTAACCAACCTGCAGTTTACCGACGCCGCTGGGGTGGATGGTATCCACCGTGACGGCACATTCCTCCAGCATGACGGTCTCTTGTATAACGGCAACTACGGCAAGGATCTGGTGAGATGATGTTTTGCGTTACTTGAATTCCTCCAACTTATTCTAACGTGGCTATAGCTGAATGCATTCATTCAACTCGAGGGCGAGGCCATTGGCACTTCGTTTGCGGCTGGCGATGATACTCGAGAGGCCATGTCCACATATATCCGAGGCGACGAATGGATGATCTACACGGATTCACAGACTAAAAGCGAGCATTGGGATTTCGTAAGCGCTCTTTCTACGTATTAAAAATTAGGAGACATCGAAACTAACGACTTTTCATAGAATGCTATTGGTCGCTTTGTTTCTTTCCCTACTGTTGACTTACAGGCCAGCGCGGATATCAACTTCAACGTCTCAAAGCTTGCAACGGCCGTTGCTGATTTTAAGGGATCGTACGCCGTCAATGATACCATCCGAAGGCTTCTTTCCAACGGAACGGAGAAGCTCACTGGCAACAAGGGCTTCTGGGCGAGCGACTACATGGTCCACCGCCGACCCAACTTCATACTTACAAACAAGATGCTCTCAACCAGGTCATCCAATTCGGAAAGCGTGAACGGCGCTAATCCATATGCGTACCACATGGGCCAGGGCACTCTCTACTCTTATGTGAAGGGTAACGAGTACAAGGATATCATGGCGGCGTGGGATTGGAATCTCGTTCCAGGGACAACTACTCTGCTCAATCAGCCCAAGCTTCAAGCATCTCAGGTGAAATACGATGGTCTGAAGGAATTCGTCGGTGTTGTCAGCGATGGCAAGTTCGGCGCCGCAGTCGAAGATTACACTGATCCCCTCACCCAAAATCTTTCGTATCGCAAGTCTTGGTTCTTTGTCGACGAAGGCGTCATTGTCATCACTACCGACATCAGGAAGAACGCTACCGTCGGAAATGTCCCCGTGATTACAGTACTGGACAACCGCGCAGCAGAGTCTTCCAAGGCATCCGTCAAGAGCGGTCTCGTTGCCCAGCTAGGCGAACAACACATGGCTAGCGATACTCTGTACTACGGAAACAATGGTTACCTGGCCTACGATACCCCATTCCAGCTCACCATATCTCAGGGCAAGCGAAGCGGCAACTGGTCAGAGATCTCTACCTCGACCCAGGGTGTGAAGACTGTCGACATTTTCTCCGCGTATACTACCATCAAGGGCGATTCGTTCACTTATGGCTTCTTCCCTTCTACCACATCAAAGAAGCTCCTCAAGGAGCTTGAGAAGCCCACCTGGAATCCCATCATCAAGAAGGGAATTTCTGGTATCTACGGCAAGGATAGAGCCAGTCTCGCATTTTGGCCTGGCGGCGCGAAATCCGTCGAGCTGGACCTGAAGGCACTCGGATGGTCGACAAAGGCCGGCACCCTGACTTTCACTTCTGATCAGCCAGCAGTGTATCTTCTCAGCGCACAGTGCAAGGACAAGAAGAATTTCCGCCTTGTAGTCACTCTGGCAGACCCGACGCAGAAGCTCACTGTGGCTTCGTACTCGATTAAGATCTCAGAGCAGCGTCACAAAGTGAGGGAGATGGGCAAGAAGAGTGAGGGGCTCGAGAGAAGGGGCGATGGTAGCATTGGCTTTGGCGTGAAGCTGCCTACTGGAGGGTTGGCTGGATCATCGGTTAGCCGCGAAGTTTTCTTAGAATTAGACTAAAGGCAGAGGCGTGTTAGAGGAGGAATAGCACGAGCATCTATATTACGAACACTTATTTAATATTTAGGATAATATGCCTCAAACATGAATAAACATGAATGTGGCGAAAGCTCAAGTACACATCAATCCATCCCTGAAGCAATCAACGATAGAGCGCCCACCGATAAACGGGCTAGATACAAGATGATTCGTATGGGATAGGTGTCAAAGAAGATGAGAAAATTTCAACATGGATAGTATGCCACACCAGATGGGTTAGAACGGCCGCGTGTCGTAGTCTACTTTGTCTTTTACTTTATCACGTACTCTGATCTGTCTTTATCTTTGTAACCACCTACTCAACACTTGTTAGTTCGTTGGTTCATGTGCAACCCGCCACATCCTCTCTCTTTATGTGACACTGTATTTGTATTCAACAACAATGCACACCTTCTACTTCTTTGTCCTCCGAAACATCTATACAATCAATTGTATGGGCTGCTGCGTGATGGTTTCAAAACAGAGGCCTGCGCTAGGCTATCGAAGCGACAGTGGATCTACAGTGGGGAAGCATGAAGCATGGCGGAGTGAACGGGCCGTCAGCATGGGCTTATATCCGACATATAACATGAGTAGTGTTACGGACAAGACGGAGTACGGAGGGCAAAGCAAATTATTTCCCCGGGACCCTGATTGGAGCCGGTAGTTTTGTTAATGGAACAGAGCTTTGCTAAATGGCTCTGATGTTGTACCGGTGTCGCTGTCACGTATGATGATAACGCTATTATTCATGAAGGTTAGGTGTCGAAAAACCATCATGATCATACATCCATTTCAAACACCCATGCATGACCTGACTGCTGTGAGCAAAACTGGTATTCGTATCAACGAGTACAAAGTACGAGGCCCCGATGCAGTTAATTGATGAATGATTAGTGGAGCTACTCGGATGCTTTCCACGCCATCCATCTCTCGACTGGGATCTATCAGCTTTTGTTCTGGCGTGCCCACCTGTCCGGATGCGAACATTTGTACAGGATAGAGTGCCATTCCCATCAGGCGAACGATTATTGGAGAGTGAGTAATTTGCAAAAATACCCACCAAAGAGAATTCTGAATAGCTCGATGCCATTGTTATCATCCAAGTAACGTTTCTCCATCAAAAGTTAGCTGTCTAATATGAGCAAAATTCGGTCAAATTAGATTCCACCGTACGTAGAAACTTTCTTGAATCGGTCCTGAGACACGGCCAAATCCGTCACCAAAGGGCGGCCGGGCGCACACCGGCTTGAGAGCCACACGCCACTAAATTTCTCTGCCTTGGCCAGTTTCGGTGACTCGTCTACCATGAACAGCCGCGCGGGCGTAAATTGAAAGGCAGCAGGAATTTCAAAGAGAAGCTTGGGAGAGCTACCCCTGTAAGCCCTTGGAACGGCTTGGCTGGTGGGGTTGCCTTGAGTAGCTAAGGCTTCTGTGACGCGATTGAATCCTCGTCTAGGCCATGATTTGATGGAGTGCTACGTAAGATGGGGGATAAAGAAAAAGGGAAAAAAGACGGGTATACTATCCGTAGAGGAAGGCAGAAAGTAAGAAAAGGCACGGGTAGATGAGGAATCAGGAAATAGGACCATTATGTGATACGTGCCTGTAAGATTCTGGACTCCTGGGAATTTCCGGGTCCTTACTGACTTACTCAGGCCCTGGCGATCTGCGCTGGGGCGGAATTGTGTTCAAGTTAAGCTGCCGGGCTTGTTCTTGTACTGCCGAGACTGAGGTGCGTGTAGGGATTCGGACTGCCTTTCCCTGCATCATGCGCGGAGTACGGAGTACCAGTGGTGAATTTGTACATGGAGGGCGTCCTGGCATTATCTACGCCATGTGTTCTCACGCGGTGCCTGGCGAATTGAGACGCATTGATTCTCTCCGAGTCAATGGAGCATTGCTTCCTAAGGACAAAAGACAAAAGACCTCTCACGCCAACACAAAGAACCAACCAACTGATTGGCCCTTCTCTCAACTAATCGAGCACACACACACTCACCCAAGTCCCGCCCATCCTTGTTTTAAGCACGGCCTGGCCGACGCCTCGCCTCCAACTTTCCCGCAAGCCACCTGCGCCTAGATGCCGCGACCGTCTAGTAGCTCCGTGAACGACGCCGATCTGGCCAGGAAGAGCCCGTTCGAACAGGCCTTACGGAGTGCAGGCCGTCCAACAGCCCTGTCGACCTGCCCACGGACTCCCCCACACGTAGCTTTTCCGGTGGTCAATGCGTGGGCATCTCCATCTTGATTCGTGCTAAGGGCAATCACCAAAAGCTGCGAGATATTGCGCCATCGTTGTGCAAACAAACATCCCCGTTCAGCTCGACGCTGTAATGTTGCCACAGGCTCCTCGTAGCTAATACACACTTGAACAAAAGTAGTAAACGGATGTAGAGTAGGCGATCGAGGTCGCGCCCATGACAGAAAAGGTGGATATGAAAAGACTTTCGGCTCGTGGGACCGCGGCGCGCGTATCCATTAGCAGCAGTACTAGTAGGAAGTACGAGGTATGAAGTCTTACAGCCGCAATACCTAGTGATGCGCTCATGGCAAATACCTAGCGTCATGTAGTATCAGCTGTTAGCACCCATCATCTTGATCTCGTGTGGTAAGGTAGCATTGCACCAAGACTTGGCCGCGTACATAAGTTGTGCCGCCTTCTCTGCATCAAGGCGACAGACCGAAGGAGCTACCCACACCGCGACTCTCCGTTTTTCTTTTTTCTCTAAACCCATCTTTTAAAGAGTGCGAGTCGCTGTTCTTTTGAGCGACTCCTCTCGTCCATTCCTGCGCTCTCTTTGGATTACCTACTTGGTCTTTCTTTATCCTTATTGTATTCATCGTCACAATGGGTACTCCATCGGAGGATGGCAAGACGGCAACAGCCCCCGATCCCGTCGAGACCAATAGCGTTTCCGTTAGCAGCGATGAGGATGTAATTCCCAAGGGTGCTCTTGATCCTGTGTACGAGGCAAAGGCCAAAGTACTGAATCGGGCTGTAAGTCATATATCTGCTTGTTTGGTTTTTTGTTTCCCTTGATTCAACTTGTGCCTTTTATTGTTGAATGGATGCGCGCAGTTCTCATTACCACCAAACACTTAGACGCCGCGCTGCACCACCCCAATAGAGCAACCATAGCTGATACAAGACCTTTTTTAGATTCAAGACATCGGCATGGGATGGTACCAATGGCAATTGTTCTTGGTAGTTGGCTTCGGCTGGGCCTCGGACAACTTGTGGCCCATTGTGACCTCTCTCATCTTCACGTCCATCAACAACGAGTTCGGTCCCAACCACCCACAGTTCTTGACTCTAGCCCAAAACATTGGCCTCTTGGCTGGTGCCGTCTTTTGGGGCTTTGGCTGTGACATCTTCGGTCGAAAACTCGCCTTCAACTTTACTCTGGGATTGACTTGTCTGTGGGGCATGGTAGCGGCTGGGAGCCCGAACTTTGCGGCCATTGGTATATTCGACTGCTTTTGGTCCTTTGGTGTTGGAGGCAATCTCCCCGTCGACTCGGCCATTTTTCTCGAGTTCCTACCCCAGACCCACCAGTACTTGCTGACTATCCTGTCTGTCGATTGGGCTATCGCTCAGGTCGTTGCTAACTTGGTTGCTTGGCCTCTGCTGGGTAACTTTACTTGCGCCCAGGAAGAGAAGCCTTGCCTCAAGCAGCGTAACATGGGGTGGCGATATTTCCTAATCGCCATGGGTGGATTAACGCTTCTCATGTTCTTAGCTAGATTCCTTCTCTTCACCCTGTACGAGTCGCCCAAGTACCTTATGGGCAAGGGCCAGGATGAGGACGCCGTTCGAGTTGTCCACGAGGTTGCCAAGCGGAATGGGAAAACAAGCTCCCTGACCATCGATGACCTGAAAGCTTGCGAACCCGAAGGCTACGTCGCCCAGACCGATGTCACCGCTGTTGCCAAGAGGCACTTGGTTGAGAAGCTCGATACTAAAAAAGTCAAAGCCTTGTTCGCAACCTTTAAACTCGGTTTATCGACTGGGCTTGTCATGCTTATATGGGCTCTTATAGGCTTGGGCGTGAGTTTTCTGGATTTCTTGGAATACTCATTGTGGAAAGAAACACAGCAACTGACTGAATTATTTTATAGTTTCCGCTTTACAACGCGTTCTTACCTTTTATCCAGGCCAACAAGGGTGTTGATTTCGGCGATGGAAGCACATATCTTACCTACCGTAACAGTCTGATCATTGCTGTTCTTGGTGTTCCGGGAGCTATTATTGGAGGCTTACTTGTCGAACTGCCTCGAATTGGCCGCAAGGGAACACTCTCCCTTTCCTCAGTTCTGACCGGTGTCTTCTTGTACTGCTCTACGACTGCTAAGAGCAGTGAGTCGCTTTTGGGGTGGAACTGTGCCTACAATTTCTGCAGTAACGTAATGTATGCTGTGCTTTATAGTTACACTCCTGAGATCTTCCCGACTCCGCAGCGCGGTACTGGTAATGCTCTTGCTGCTACCAGCAACCGAATTTTCGGCATTATGGCGGTATGTACCCCCAGTCTTACTCACCCGGTCAAGAGAAGTTATAAACTTGTGACTAACTGTCTGGAACCTTTAGCCTATTATCGCCATGTTCGCCAACCTCCAGACATCTGCACCAGTATATACAAGTGGTGCCTTATTTATTGCTGCCGGTGTTATCACCCTTTTGCTTCCGTTTGAATCACGAGGAAAGGCCGCTCTTTAATGTCTTGGGACGACTTTCAGCGAACTAGATGACTGAGCAATGCGTTTGTATATAGAATAAAAGAGTGGTGTGCAGTCGATACCCAGGGTAGTTCCTGTTCGATAGATAATGATTACTCATTCGGTATGACCTTTTGGAGATGAAGAAAGCCTCCCTAATTCGTCTCTTTATCAACATCAACTCAATGCAAAGATTCCACGGGAATCAAAGGCTCAAAGCATCAGTATCAAACTTGGTAGATTTGGTTCAAGTACTGATTTCCATCCCCACGGACACCAAGACATCACACAATCCGATATGGTGTAGTGGCTAACATCGCTCGCTCTCAATAACTATTGTACCGAGCAGCCCTGGGTTCGATTCCCAGTATCGGAGAAATTTCTCTTTTTGAAGGCGCTTCAAATTTTGTTTACTTCTCACTCGGATGAGAGAGTCTATTATTCGATTTTGGTTCTTAGTCAGCAACTCACAGATCCGATATGGTGTAGTGGCTAACATCGCTCGCTCTCATCAACGAGCGCCGAGCAGCCCTGGGTTCGATTCCCAGTATCGGAGATTATGGTTTCTTTTTTGCTCCTATTCTTGATTGAAACTTTGTTCCTGAATGTTTCTTTTTATGGCAGTGCCAAGACTATTTTGATTCTTTTCTGATGGAGGTGGCTCATGGGTTTGCAAATCTGTAGATGCTGATTGGTTGGTTTAAATCAAGGCCTGGTGGGGATCTCGATAATTCATGATGGTTCTCTCCAGAAGGCGCCAGAGGTGACGACGAGAACGTCTTTCCGTCGAATTCCAAAGAAGAATTATATGAAACTTTTCGGCTCAATTAGTTTTATTAAATATTTCTTTTTCTAGCCTATTTATTCAGCCAATTTGCAGGGGTTATACTTGATTTTTTTGAGGGATTCGACATGCGAGAAGCATCACGTGAGCCACGCTTGGCATTATGGCCTCGGAACACCTGGACTCGACTTGCAGGTCACAGGCTGACGAAGCGGTGACAACACAATATCACAGCAATTGACCATTCAGTACGTAGGCAAATGGCCTAGATTGCTATACTCACAATCGATTCATCAGTCTTTATTTGCAGGAGGCTTTCAACATGGGAGAAAAGACCAAGCCCACAGCGGAGCCTCAGGTGACCTTCTCGTCAGGCCGAGTTGGGAGCAGCAGCAGTGCCGGGGCACCAGATTTGCGTATCCTGCACTACAACGATGTTTATCATGTTGACCAAGCCAGCGCAGAGCCAGTTGGAGGTCTTGCGAGATTTGTAACGCTCTGCAAGGAGTACAAAGACGGTGAACAATATCAAGGCCAGTCTGAGCTGCTTACCCTGTTCTCAGGCGATGTGTTCAACCCGAGCTTAGAGAGTAGTGTGACCAAGGGTATGTTGCTCAATGAATTTGAATCCATTGATGCTGAGTGAAGACTTACTATTAATAGGGAGACACATGGTTCCGGTACTGAATGCTATATCAACGGATGCCGCTTGCGTAGGGGTAGGTTGTTGTCTAGTCCCAAAGCCTAAACACATCATTTGTGAAGTGAGGCACAGTAGCTGACAAACAAAATTCGACATTTAGAATCACGACCTTGATTTTGGAGTGAAGCAATTTGAGCACTTGGCTGAGAAATGCGACTTTCCATGGCTGCTGGCCAACGTTTTAGATCCTGCTCTAGGAGAGGATGTCCCATTGGGCAACGCCAAGAGGACTCACATGATTACCACCTCCAATGGTATCAAGGTGGGACTCATCGGTCTGGGCGAGAGGGAATGGCTTGCGACTATCAATAGTCTTCCGCCAAATCTGATTTACAAATCTGCCACCGCTGTCGCCAAGGAGCTTGTACCGAAGCTGCGAGAGGAAGGTGCCGAGATTATCATCTGCTTGAGCCACATGCGTGAGCCAAATGACAACAAATTAGCTGACCAGACGGATGGTATCATCGATATTATTCTGGGTGGCCATGACCACTACTATGCTCACAGCTTTAGAAATGGAACTCATGTTCTGCGATCGGGAACTGACTTCAAGCAGCTCAGTTACATCGAGGCATGGCGGAAGCAGGATGATCCTAAGCGATGGGACTTTGACATCTGGAGAAGAGACATTACGTCCGAGGTGCCCGAAGATGGGCCCACTGCCAAACTGGTTGACAACTTGACGTCCAAGCTGCAAAAGTCACTTGCTAAACCTGTAGGATGGACAGCCATGCCGCTCGATGCTCGATTCATCACCGCCCGCCTAAAGGAATCCAACATGGGCAACTTTGTGTGCGATATCATGCGTTCCTATCACAACGCAGACTGCGCCATTATGGCGGGTGGTACGATTCGTGGTGATCAGATTTATCCTCCCGGAGCTATCCGCATCAAGGATATAACCGCTTGTTTCCCCTTTGAGGATCCTGTTGTCCTTTTGAGGGCCAAGGGACAAGCTATCTGGGATGCATTGGAAAATGGCGTCTCACTGTATCCTGCTTTGGAAGGAAGATTTCCCCAGGTGTCTGGCATCGAATATGAGTTCGACCCAGCGAAGCCGTCCGGCCAGAGGATCCTATCAGTGAAAATTAACAGCAAAACTTATGAGCCAGATAAAAAGTATATTCTTGCGACTAGAGGATATATGGGACGTGGAAAAGGTAAATTCATTGCAATATTCAGACAGTTGCTAGACCTGCTGACCTAACTCTGATTCCAGACGGTTTCACCAGCTTACTCGTCAAGTCCGAAGGAGGAGAGGTGGAGGAAATTGTCGACGAAGAAAGCGGAATTCTGATTTCTGCCATGTTACGACAATATTTTATGGCTCTTAGAACCCTCGGCCAGTGGAAGGGACTGTCCCCAGTTTGGACCAACGTCGCCAATAAGTGTGGGCACACTCAGTTGCCATCTGAAATCTTCGAGGGAGACAGCCATGTGTCGCGGCTTGGACTTCACGAGGATAAAAACGACGCCGATGGAGATCCATGGCACAAGTTCTTGCGATCACGGCTAGGCTTCAGCAAGAAGCCCCATGACGATGACGACGATGATCATTTTGACCCGGCAGTCGAGAGTGATCATTCGGGAAGCGATTCGGATAGCCAAATTGACCTTGAGATATTGTTGATGAGGAAGTTTTGGGGCCGTTGGGCTCATAGAGCGGGCATTAAGTCTGGGGTTTGTGACGCTTCGAAAGCGGCCGAGTGTGCTGTCGATTGGACTCGAGTGATAGCACCGGTACTCGAAGGGCGTATCAAGATTGTTGGATCATAAACAGCGTAACATCTACTCCATATCTGTTGAAATAAAGACACAGCGTTCCACACATGTTTGAACTTCACCTAGTTGGAATACTGAGATTATTTACTGGATTTGACTGATCAATATGTTCGATTTATTGACCTGGCCTATATACATGGATTATTCCGCCATTACTCTGCATTGGCATTCAATTATATACAAGAAGTTCAGAATCCCATCTTAACCACCCGCTGGCTGCCAAGAACATGGAGTCTCTCTACGTTAAAATTCCCTTTGCTCTTCCGCAGCGCCTTAGTTGGAACACTTGCCGTTGGAGCAAAACAGATCATCGGAGCAATCATCGTCGCTGCCGCAAGAAGCACCAAGGCAGTGTCCTTCCCAAGAACAGGTAGGGGGAGGGGG